>CAXIWF010001040.1:0-54363 GCA_964036045.1 Eutreptiella sp. 'Long Island Sound 2002' | reverse complement strand
TTCCCCTGCTTGCCCCTGCCGGCCTCTACCTGTTCCGCACCACTGCCCTGCACCGCTGCGCTGCTCTGCTCCGCCTGCCCCCCACTCACCCCCGTCCTCCCCTGCTCCATCTCCAACTGGTAGATGGTGTCCGGCCCCTGCTCTGGGGGCTGGCGGCGACGGCGCTGGTGCTCCACGTGCGCCAGCGCCTCATACCGCGCCGCCTGCTGGCGGCGCGCCTCCCTCTCCTCCTCCGCCCTTACCGCCGCACTGACCCGTGGGGGCGACCTTGGCGGCGGCTGCCTGAACGAGCGTTGGGGCTGCGGCCACTGTCGCCCCCGTCCACTCCCTTTTCCCCCCTTTCCTGCCAGGTGTCCCTTCGCGTGTACAGCCCCCGACGTCCCTGCTTGCCCTTTTTCTCCCTTACCCGTCCGCCCTCTCCCTCCGGTGCTTACGCTGCTGTCTCCGCTCCCTGCCGCTCCCGCCTCCAGCTGCCCTCGGCCGCCCTTGCCTTCCTTCTGCCTCCGCACCTCCGGGAGGATGGACTTCATGGCAGCCGCTGGCACATTGGGCGCCGACGGCTGTCCTGGGCCTCCCTCCACCGTCATCCTCCCCGCCCCCTCGCCCTCATACTCTGACACCTCGAGGATGTCGGCGATTACCGACTCCCTCTGACTCCTCCACTCCCTCCTCCCCATATCCATGCCCACCCTCACATCCACGACGTTGAACGGGTCCGCCCCTGGCCCTTCCGCCGCCCTTTGCCCCTGCCCCTCCCCTTGCCCTTCAGCCCCTGCCGCCACCCCCTCTGCCCCGCCCTTCCCCGCCTCCACCTGTCCTCCCTTTTACCTCCCCTCTCCCTTCCCCACCACGGCTCCTTCCCCCCTCTGTCGCCCTGTAGCCCCCGGCCCTTCCTCCCTGACCGTCTCCGGGCTCTCCGGAGACGAGGGCGACGACACGTCCGCAGACGTCGCCGAGGACGCCAGCGAGGGGGGCCGCGGGGCTGCGCCCGCCTGCATGCGGGCCACTTCTGCCCGCACTGTCGGTGGCTGGCTGGGCTGTGGGTCAGGCTTGTGTGACATTGCGCTGCACATGGGATCACGCCTGATCCCTGCGCCCTGTCGCCGTTTTCCCCCACCTCCCCCGCCCTTTACCCCCGCTGTTCGCGCGCCCTACGTGTGGGGTGCTCTGTCATATTCTCTCCGCTGCCTCGGACGCTCCAGTCCGTGGCACCGGGTTCACCCCCGGACGGTCCAGTCCTGGGGCTAGTGCCTTGCTTCTTTCCGCCCCAGATGCTCCAATCCGGGGCGCCTTTTTTATCGTACTCTCTCCGTTGCCTCGGACGCTCCAGTCCATGGCACCGGGTTCACCCCCGGACGATCCACTCCGGGGGCTAGCGCCGTGCTTCATTTCTCCCCGGATGCTCCAATCCGGGGGGTCTTTTCGTTGTACTCTCTCTGCCGCAGTCTGCACTGTCGCCGTCCTCGTCCCCGCTTCGCTTGCCCCGCTTCTTGCTCCGCCCTACGACTCTGCGTGCCCAGTCCTGGACGCTCCAGTCCATGCGACGGGCGCTTCTGCTGTCCCTTTCCCTCCGGTCCCCTTCCTGACGTCCCCCTGCGCGGTGAAACCGTACACCCGTGCTGCCCTCATATCTGCCGGATTCTCTTTCGTCAGCGTGCCATTAGGCGGTCCCTCTGCTCGTCTCCCTCTCTGTCCTCCATTCCCGTCTCTCCCCCTGACCGCCTGCTTGTTGCACGCCAGCGCAGACCCGGAGAGCAGCGTGGGGGCGTTGGCGTACGAGCCGCTGCCCCAGCGCGTGGTCACCCGGCCGGCCTCGACATGGGCATGGACCACCGCCACATTGCTCGCCCCCAAGGCCTCAAGCGAAGCAGCGACCAGGGGCAAGACGTCAGGCTGCGCCGTGAGCACGACGCTCCGCTTGGACCTGGTCACAAGGTTCGCCAGCTTGGGGGCCGTGTGGGAGGAGACAGCGATATGCCGGGCCCCCAGCCCCTTCTGGAGGACGCTGGGCATGTGGGCGGCATCGCTGCCCGTAAGGACAAACACGGCCTTGGGGCCGGTGGCGGGTTGGCGTTGGCAGCAGAGCGAAAACATGTTTGGGAGGGGGGCTGTGCAAAGACACGGGCACTTCAAGGGAGGTCAGAGGCAGTTTCACATATGGTGGTGATCCCAAAAGGCGCCAGGGGAAGTGAGAAGACCATCTACGGTGGAGGGCACTCGAAGTATTGGTGGGTTGCGCATGACCAAAGGTGCCTCCGCAGTGTGGTTGCCAATGGTTGCAGTGCTTGTAGAGCAATTATCCATCCTTTGACCTGCTTGGCGGGCCCATTACCAACGCTGACTGCACCAGTGCTGCCAACTCCTTGACCAAGTTGTCCCTGTAGTTGCCCCACGTCTCCTCCTTCAACTGTTCCTTGGACTTTGATGCCACCACCCAGGCCGTGGTTGGCACCTCTAGTGCTAGCATGTGCCGTTGTGGCCTGCCCAACACCCCTATGGTGAGGTGGTTGTGCAATTCAAGTTGCAAGGTGGTTGGTGTAGAGGACTTTGCGCAACAGACTCCCCACATTTTACGGAAAAACAAACATTGGAGTGTGATCCTTGTTCTTCTGTCCTTTGCAGGACCCGTCTTGCTCCTTTCTCTCTACCGGGGTGTGTGGGGGGGGTTGGAACTTGGAACGTGCAAAATTTGAAATGGCGAAATTTGGTGCAGTGAAAATTTGCCATGAATTCTTAATTACCATGGCTAAATTTCATACAAAAATTCCACATTGTGGCATAAGAACAAGCATACACCGCGAATGCAACCACCATGACATCCAAACAAATGGGCTCGGTCCGTAAATACCATGGCAAAAATTGGTACAATTTTGTTGTGCCAAATTTCGCCTATTCCAGATCCCCCCCTGCTAGGAACCACACACACAGAGTGAATACCTGCCTCAACATACCCTTCAACAGCACCCATTGCACACCGTAGGCAACGATTGCGACACACTGCCTAATCATTCCATGGACAATCACGATCTCATTTCGACGCAACACATGGCGCATGGTTCTCTACAGAACGGCGTGGGCCACACTCATACTCCTGGACACCATTCATTTCAAAAGCCCACGCACCAAAAAATCCACATGATGTGCATATTTCTCGGGCAGTGCCATAATCTGCCACCATGGGGCAAATTGGCACTTTTTGCGTTTTTTTTTGCAAGTTTCGCTCTGATGAGGAAACATGTCGTCCCATAGAAGGGGGGGGATGGTTATGTGTACCTCTTGAAATCTGCAGGAAAAGGCCGTTTCAAGGAGCGATTGACAACACCCTTGGGTGTTTGCAACCGCAGGAAATCGGTCACCAAAGTGAGCAATGCACACAAGCATGCGATGGTATGGGCAGGCTAATATTACAAGAGAGGAGGGGGGGGGGGGGGGGCAGGGGGTCTGGGAACCAAAAGTGTGCATACCAAAAATGGCCCGATCAGATTTTCCCAATCTTAAATTTCGGTCTTTCCCACGGTCGGGGGGGGGGGGGGGGCTCCAGGGAGGCAGGGGGTTCCTCCTGTGGTTGTCGGCTGTTCTAATGTATAGAACAGCCATCCAGGTCGAAGAGGACACGAGTATGAGATAGAACAGACATCAGGGTCAAAGAGGACACGAGTATGATATAGAACAATCAAAAGGACATGAGTATCATATAGAATAACTATCAAGGTCCAAGAGGACATGAGTATGATATAAAGAAAAGTGCTTTTCCGCGGCAAAACGAAGAAGACATCACTACCGTCATTACCGAGATTTATACCTTTAGTTGGGAACATGAGTATGATATAGAACAACCATCAAGGTCCTGGAGGACACGAGTATGATATAGAACAACCATCAAGGTCCAGGAGGACACGAGTATGATATAGAACAACCATCAAGGTCCAAGAGGACACGAGCATGATATAGAACAACCATCAAGGTCCAAGAGGACACAAGTATGATAGAGAACAGCCATCAAGGTCCAAGAGGACATGAGTATGATATTAAACAGCCATCAAGGTCCAAGAGGACACGAGTATGATATTTAACAACCATCAAGGTCCAAGAGGACATGAGTATGATATAAAGAAAAGTGCTTTTCCTCGGCAAAACAAAGAAGACATCACTACCGTCATTACCGAGATTTATACCTTTAGTTGGGAACACGAGTATGATATAGAACAACCATCAAGGTCCAAGAGGACACGAGTATGATATAGAACAACCATCAAGGTCCAGGAGGACACGAGTATGATATAGAACAACCATCAAGGTCCAAGAGGACACCAATTTGATATAGAAAAACAACCATCAAGGTCCAGGAGGACACGGGTATGATATAGAACAACCATCAAGGTCCAAGAGGACATGAGCATGATATGGAACAACCATCAAGGTCCAAGAGAACACGAGCATGATATAGAACAACCATCAAGGTCCCGGAGGACACGAGTATGAAATAGAAAAACAACCATCAAGGTCCAAGAGGACACGAGAATGATAGAGAACAACCATCAAGGTCCAAGAGGACACGAGTATGATACAAAACAACCATCAAGGTCCAAGAGAACACGAGCATGATATAGAACAACCATCCGGGTCCAAGAGGACACGAGCATGAAATCGAAAAACAACCATCAAGGTCCAGGAGGACACGAGTATGATATAGAACAACCATCAAGGTCCAGGAGGACACGAGTATGATATGGAACAACCATCAAGGTCCAGGAGGACACGAGCATGATATACAACAACCATCAAGGTCCAACAGGACACGAGTATGATTTAGAACAGACATCAAGGTCCAAGAGGACACGAGTATGATATAGAACAGCCATCAAGGTCCAAGAGGACACGAGTATGATATAGAACAACCATCAAGGTCCAGGAGGACACGAGTATGATATAGAACAACCATCAAGGTCCAGGAGGACAGGAGTATGATATTGAACAGCCATCAAGGTCCAAGGGGACACGGGTTTGATATGGAACAACCATCAAGGTCCAGGAGGACACGAGTATGATATAGAACAGCCATCAAGGTCCAGAAGGACACGAGTATGATATAGAACAACCATCAAGGTCCAAGAGGACACGAGTATGATATAGAACAGCCATCAAGGTCCAGGAGGAGAGGAGTATGATATAGAACAACCATCAAGGTCCAGGAGGACACAAGTATGATATAGAACAACCATCAAGCTCCAGGAGGACAAGAGTATGATACAGAATAGCCATCAAGGTCCAAGAGGACACACGTATGATACGAAACAGACATCAAGGTCCAAGAGGACACCCGCATGGTATAGAATAGCCATCAAGGTCCAAGAGGACACGAATATGATATTAAACAGCCATCAAGGTCCAAGAGGACACGAGTATGATATAGAACAGCCATCAAGGTCCAAGAGGACACGAGTATGATATAGAACAACCATCAAGGTCCAAGAGGAAACGAGTATGATATAGAACAACCATCAAGGTCCAAGAGGACCCGAGTATGATATAGAACAACCATCAAGGTGGTGGAGGACACAAGTATGATATAGAACAACCATCAAGGTCCAAGAGGACACGACTATGATATTAAACAGCCATCAAGGTGCAGGAGGACACGAGTGTGATATAGAACAGCCATCAAGGTCCAAGAGGACACGAGCATGATATAGAACAGCCTTCAAGGTCCAAGAGGACAGGAGTATGATATTAAACAGCCCACAAAGGTCCGGGAGGATACGAATATGATATAGAACAGCCATCAAGGTCCAAGAGGACATGAGCATGATATAGAACAGCCATCAAGGTCCAAGAGGACCCGAATACGATATCAAACAGCCATCAAGGTCCAAGAGGACACGAGTATGATATAGAACAGCCATCAAGGTCCAAGAGAACACGAGTATGATATTGAACGGCCATCAAGGTCCAAGAGGACATGAGTATGATATTAAAGAGCCATCAAGGTCCAAGAGGATATGAGTATGATATAGAACAACCATCAAGGTCCAAGAGGACATGAGTATGATATAGAACAGCCATCAAGGTTCAACAGGACACCCGCATGGCATAGAATGGCCATCAAGGTCAAGGAGGACACGAATATGATAGTAAACAGCCATCAAGGTCCAAGACGACATGAGTATGATATAAAACAACCATCAATGCCCAAGAGGACCCGAGTATGATATTAAACAGCCATCAAGGTCCAGGAGGACATGAGGGTGATCTAGAACAGCCATCAAGGTCCAAGAGGACACGAATCTGATATTAAATAGCCATCAAGGTCCATGAGAACACAACTATGATACGGAACAGCCATCAAGGTCCAAGAGGACAGGAGTATGATATTAAACAGCCATCAAGGTCCAAGAGGACAAGAGTATGATTATAGAACAGCCATCAAGGTCCAAGAGGACCCGAGTATGATATAGAACAACCATCAAGGTCCAAGAGGACAGGAATACGATATTAAACAGCCATCAAGGTCTAAGAGGACACGAGTATGATATAGAACAACCATCAAGGTCCATGAGAACACAACTATGATACGGAACAGCCATCAAGGTCCAAGAGGACAGGAGTATGATATTAAACAGCAATCAAGGTCCAAGAGGACATGAGCATGATATAGAACAACCATCAAGGTCCAAGAGGACACGAGCATGATATAAAACAGCCATCAAGGTCCAAGAGGACACGAGTATGATACGGAACAGCCATCAAGGTCCAAGAGGACCCGAGTATGATATTAAACAGCCATCAAGTTCCAAGAGGACATGAGTATGATATAGAACAGCCATCAAGGTCCAAGAGGACACCCGCATGGTAGAGAATAGCCATCAAGGTCAAGGAGGACACGAGCATGATATAGAACAGCGATCAAGGTCCAAGAGGACACGAGTATGATTATAGAACAGCCATCAAGGTCCAAGAGGACACAAGTATGATATAGAACAACCATCAAGGTCCAAGAGGACCCGAGTATGATATTAAACAGCCATCAAGGTCCAAGAGGACACGAATATGATATTAAACAGCCATCAAGGCCCAAGAGGACACGAGTATGATATAGAACAGCCATCAAGGTCCAAGAGAACACATATATGATATAGAACAACCATCAAGGTCCAAGAGGACACGAATATGATATTAAACAGCCATCAAGGTCCAAGAGGACATGATTATGATATAGAACAGCCATCAAGGTCCAAAAGGACACGAGTATGATACGGAACAGCCATCAAGGTCCAAGAGGACCCGAGTATGATATTAAACAGCCATCAAGGTCCAAGAGGATATGAGTATGATATAGAACAACCATCAAGGTCCAGGAGGACACGAGTATGATATAGAACAACCATCAAGGTCCAGGAGGACAGGAGTATGATATTGAACAGCCATCAAGGTCCAAGGGGACACGGGTTTGATATGGAACAACCATCAAGGTCCAGGAGGACACGAGTATGATATAGAACAGCCATCAAGGTCCAGAAGGACACGAGTATGATATAGAACAACCATCAAGGTCCAAGAGGACACGAGTATGATATAGAACAGCCATCAAGGTCCAGGAGGAGAGGAGTATGATATAGAACAACCATCAAGGTCCAGGAGGACACAAGTATGATATAGAACAACCATCAAGCTCCAGGAGGACAAGAGTATGATACGGAATAGCCATCAAGGTCCAAGAGGACACACGTATGATACGAAACAGACATCAAGGTCCAAGAGGACACCCGCATGGTATAGAATAGCCATCAAGGTCCAAGAGGACACGAATATGATATTAAACCGCCATCAAGGTCCAAGAGGACACGAGTATGATATAGAACAGCCATCAAGGTCCAAGAGGACACGAGTATGATATAGAACAACCATCAAGGTCCAAGAGGAAACGAGTATGATATAGAACAACCATCAAGGTCCAAGAGGACCCGAGTATGATATAGAACAACCATCAAGGTGGTGGAGGACACAAGTATGATATAGAACAACCATCAAGGTCCAAGAGGACACGACTATGATATTAAACAGCCATCAAGGTGCAGGAGGACACGAGTGTGATATAGAACAGCCATCAAGGTCCAAGAGGACACGAGCATGATATAGAACAGCCTTCAAGGTCCAAGAGGACAGGAGTATGATATTAAACAGCCCACAAAGGTCCGGGAGGATACGAATATGATATAGAACAGCCATCAAGGTCCAAGAGGACATGAGCATGATATAGAACAGCCATCAAGGTCCAAGAGGACCCGAATACGATATCAAACAGCCATCAAGGTCCAAGAGGACACGAGTATGATATAGAACAGCCATCAAGGTCCAAGAGAACACGAGTATGATATTGAACGGCCATCAAGGTCCAAGAGGACATGAGTATGATATTAAAGAGCCATCAAGGTCCAAGAGGATATGAGTATGATATAGAACAACCATCAAGGTCCAAGAGGACATGAGTATGATATAGAACAGCCATCAAGGTTCAACAGGACACCCGCATGGCATAGAATGGCCATCAAGGTCAAGGAGGACACGAATATGATAGTAAACAGCCATCAAGGTCCAAGACGACATGAGTATGATATAAAACAACCATCAATGCCCAAGAGGACCCGAGTATGATATTAAACAGCCATCAAGGTCCAGGAGGACATGAGGGTGATCTAGAACAGCCATCAAGGTCCAAGAGGACACGATTCTGATATTAAATAGCCATCAAGGTCCATGAGAACACAACTATGATACGGAACAGCCATCAAGGTCCAAGAGGACAGGAGTATGATATTAAACAGCCATCAAGGTCCAAGAGGACAAGAGTATGATTATAGAACAGCCATCAAGGTCCAAGAGGACCCGAGTATGATATAGAACAACCATCAAGGTCCAAGAGGACAGGAATACGATATTAAACAGCCATCAAGGTCTAAGAGGACACGAGTATGATATAGAACAACCATCAAGGTCCATGAGAACACAACTATGATACGGAACAGCCATCAAGGTCCAAGAGGACAGGAGTATGATATTAAACAGCAATCAAGGTCCAAGAGGACATGAGCATGATATAGAACAACCATCAAGGTCCAAGAGGACACGAGCATGATATAAAACAGCCATCAAGGTCCAAGAGGACACGAGTATGATACGGAACAGCCATCAAGGTCCAAGAGGACCCGAGTATGATATTAAACAGCCATCAAGTTCCAAGAGGACATGAGTATGATATAGAACAGCCATCAAGGTCCAAGAGGACACCCGCATGGTAGAGAATAGCCATCAAGGTCAAGGAGGACACGAGCATGATATAGAACAGCGATCAAGGTCCAAGAGGACACGAGTATGATTATAGAACAGCCATCAAGGTCCAAGAGGACACAAGTATGATATAGAACAACCATCAAGGTCCAAGAGGACCCGAGTATGATATTAAACAGCCATCAAGGTCCAAGAGGACACGAATATGATATTAAACAGCCATCAAGGCCCAAGAGGACACGAGTATGATATAGAACAGCCATCAAGGTCCAAGAGAACACATATATGATATAGAACAACCATCAAGGTCCAAGAGGACACGAATATGATATTAAACAGCCATCAAGGTCCAAGAGGACATGATTATGATATAGAACAGCCATCAAGGTCCAAAAGGACACGAGTATGATACGGAACAGCCATCAAGGTCCAAGAGGACCCGAGTATGATATTAAACAGCCATCAAGGTCCAAGAGGATATGAGTATGATATAGAACAACCATCAAGGTCCAAGAGGACATGAGTATGATATAGAACAGCCATCAAGGTCCAAGAGGACACCCGCATGGTAGAGAATGGCCATCAAGGTCAAGGAGGACACCAATATGATAGTAAACAGCCATCAAGGTCCAAGACGACATGAGTATGATATAGAATAGCCATCAAGGTCCAAGGGGACACGAGTATGATCTAGAACAGCCACCAAGGTCCAAGAGGACACAAATATGATATTAAATAGCCATCAAGGTCCAAGAGGACACAAGTATGGTTATAGAACAGCCATCAAGGTCCAAGAGGACCCGAGTATGATATAGTACACCCATCAAGGTCCAGGAGGACACAAGTATGATATAGAACAGCCATCAAGGTCCAGGAGGACACAAGTATGATATAGAACAACCATCAAGGCCCAAGAGAACACGACTATGATACGGAACAGCCATCAAGGTCCAAGAGAACCCGAGTATGATATGAAACAGCCATCAAGGTCCAAGAGAACACGAGTATGATATAGAACAGCCATCAAGGTCCAAGAGGTCCCAAGTATGATGTAGAACAACCATCAAGGTCCAGGAGGACACGAGTATGATATAGAACAACCATCAAGGTCCAAGAGGACATGAGTATGATATTAAACAGCCATCAAGGTCCAAGAGGATATGAGTATGATATAGAACAACCATCAAGGTCCAAGAGGACATGAGTATGATATAGAACAGCCATCAAGGTCCAAGAGGACACCCGCATGGTAGAGAATGGCCATCAAGGTCAAGGAGGACACGAATATGATAGTAAACAGCCATCAAGGTCCAAGACGACATGAGTATGATCTAGAACAGCCACCAAGGTCCAAGAGGACACGAATATGATATTAAATAGCCATCAAGGTCCAAGAGGACACAAGTATGATTATAGAACAGCCATCAAGGTCCAAGAGGACCGGAGTATGATATAGTACACCCATCAAGGTCCAGGAGGACACAAGTATGATATAGAACAGCCATCAAGGTCCAGGAGGACACAAGTATGATATAGAACAACCATCAAGGCCCAAGAGAACACGACTATGATACGGAACAGCCATCAAGGTCCAAGAGAACCCGAGTATGATATGAAACAGCCATCAAGGTCCAAGAGAACACGAGTATGATATAGAACAGCCATCAAGGTCCAAGAGGTCCCAAGTATGATATAGAACAACCATCAAGGTCCAGGAGGACACGAGTATGATATAGAACAACCATCAAGGTCCAGGAGGACAGGAGTATGATACGGAACAGCCATCAAGGTCCAAGAGGACACGAGTATGATATCAAACAGCCATCAAGGTCCAGGAGGACACAAGTATGATATAAAACAACCATCAAGGTCCAAGAGAAAAACCCCTCCCCCTGCACGTCCCATGACAGCACCTGCTTAAAAGCAATTGAGCCAGCGCGCGCCAGCAACCCCCCCTCCTCCGACCCCACGGCTAGGTCCAAGCACCAGTGTTTGGACCCCAGCCGGTAGGCAAAACGGGCTACAAAAAATCCCCCCTATCCTGCCACAAGCCCACAATCCTCGGACAGGGTCACCCTGCACGGCAGGTGCATCTGGGTGGCCGTCGTTTGCTGCGCGGCGGTGACCGCGTTGAGGGTGACGCTCCAATACCACCTCTCGGTGGAGTGCCGTGGTAACCCCTTCACGTTCACCGTCCTGTTGAGGAGGTACTCCGGTGCGGGCTGCTTGTTGACCGGGGCAATGTACAGCCCCAAGAAGCCCGCGCGTACATCACTGGCCCGGGGTGGCTGCACCGCGGGAAAAGGGACCGGGGACCTGATGGCCAGGTCGGCGAGTGATGGGCCCACTGGCCCCCAAGCCTTGTCAACCGCCGCTGCCATTGCGGGCTCCGCTCCCGATGCCCCTGGCACCGGCTCCTTCATCGCTGACACCAGTTGCAGTTGCCGTCGCGTTGCCAGTAGTGGTGGTCGTGAGGAGCTGCTGGCACCTTCGGTAGGCGGCGCGAACGTTACCGGGCGCGAATGTTGACTCTGGGTTTTGCTGCCGTTTGCATCAACCAAAGGCTCGTGCAGGGGAAATTGAGCCTGCAAATGTAGGGGGGGGGGGTCCAAAAATAAAGATGGAAACAGCAGCAAAGCACAGAGTCAACGTTCGCGCCCGGTAACGTTCGCGCCACCCACCGAAGGTGCCAGGTAACGTTCGCGCCTCCCCCACTGAGAGCTCACTGAGCCGTCAGTGAGAGCTAATTGGGCTCACTGAGCGCTCACTGAGCCATTTGGCACGTTCAGTGAGCGCTCACTGAGCGCTCAGTGAGCGCGCCAAATGGCGCAGTGAGCGCTCAGTGAGCGCTCAGTGAGCGCGCCAAATGGCTCAGTGAGCGCTCACTGAGCGCACCAGACGGCTCAGTCAGGTCTCAGTTGCACCTCCAGACTGGCAACTGCAACTGGCGGCAGGATGCTGGAGCCGCCTGAGCACAGCCCCATGCAGGCCACAGACAGGGCCCGTACAGGCCCCCATACAGGCCCCGTAAAGGCCAGCAGCAGACTGGCACGGCCTGTGCAGTAGGCCCACGCGCTGGCCAGCCTCTGCACATGTTAAACCCACTCGTGGGGCACCCTGTGCACATGTTAAGCCCGCTCGTGGGGCACACAGAGAACCCCCTGCCAGCCCACAGCCCCACAGGCCCACAGCCCCAGACCCACCTTTCCAAACACCCTGGTGCACCCCACCACCACCCTGTCGCGCCCCCTACCAATATTCCCCCCAACACCCCGGTGTGAATCCTGCAGGGCAGGGGGAGAAGGGAGTAACACCTTGCCGCTGCAGATGCAGCGCATCAAAAGCGGGACCTCGGCGCCCGCATCGCTCCTTGTACACCGCTTCTCCGGCCCGCGATGCCACGAGAAGCCGAGCAGCAAAGCCTGCTGCGCGGAGATGGGGCGGGAGCAGGGGGCCCAATACTGCTGCAGCATGGCAGCCTCCCCGGGTCCACTGTTACCCAGGTCGAGCCAGGATGGCCCGCTTGTCCACAGGAAGTCGCCTTCCTCCACGTACACGTGGCACATAGGGTCGGCGGCGTCCAGGGCAGGCCTGGCCAGCAGCAGCGGGTGGTATGGGCAGCCGGGGCCTGACGGGCCCACGGGGGCCAGCCAGTCGTCCAGCTGCTCAAACCGCGGCAGACCGACCGCGCCCTGCAGTTCCTCGCCGAAGGCGAAGTACTGCCCACAGTGGCTGATAGCCCTGGGGCTGGGCAGCGGCCCGTCTCCCCGTGGCCGTGAAGCCAGCTCATCCTTGGCCCCTGGCAGAGGGTCAAGGATGAACCGCTCCACGTCCACCCACTTGTGACGCTCGTCAGGGGTGAGGAAGCGGAAGAGAACGACCTGCTTCCCCACCCCCGGCAGCGCGGCGAGACCCCGATGTCTCAGCGTGGAGGCAAAGAGAACCATGTCCCCACGCTGAAACTCGAAGGTCTCGACCCGCAGAGCGTCATGGTCACCCAGGTGGCTGCCCAGGTGCACCTCTAAATGATACTTGTCCGAGAGGACAAGCATCATTGAGAGATGGTCGGGCAGCTCACCCATGCTAGGGAGCGTACCTGGCAACTTATCAACGTCAGCATGCCAGGTCTGCTCCCTAGCATCTTCCCCGGCGGCAATTGCCGACCACTGCATTGGTAAGAGACCCCTCATCTCGGGCCAGCGAGCACTGCACTGCTGACTAGCCCGTTGCAAGGGGTCCCTTCCCAACACAGAGATAAGCTTGCCGGGCCGAGTACCCCAGCGCCGTGGCAGTTTGGGATCAGCCAAGCACTCCTCGCGAGAGTGTGCATTGGACAGCAGATCCCAAATTGCATCCGGCTGGGTGCCGCAGGAGTCGACGAGAATGCGGTACCAGTTCTCGCACTCCTTGGCCTCTACCGCCCCCCTAACCACCCGGAGCCCCAAGTCGCACAAGGACTCATCCGACTCAAGGTCATGAGCCGGGAGTTCATGTGAGAACACCGGGGCAGCCAGGGAGATGTAGGGGGGAGGGGAGGCGGCACCGCGGAGGAACACGGGCTCCTTGGTCCTGTACAGGGCTGGGGTGGTCCAGTCGGGCACCACATGGCACCACTCAGGAATGATGGGACAAGCCGAAAGGCTTTCCCACCATTCCCCTGACACCACCCCGACCCCGAAAGGCAGGGGCTCAAGAAGTCCCTTCTTGGGTGCCACGTGGCTGACACCAAGATCTGAAGTCCAACCGTGTTGGAGATCTTTGGTGTCATGAACCTGTGTCCCGAACTCGTGGGGGGTACCGATCAGCTTTCCTGAGGACTGCTGCACCAAATCTTGGACAGCAGCCACAGGAAAGCGGAAGCGTACGGCACGAAGAGCTGGATGCACCTGGCGCAACATTTGGTTGCACCGGTGCATCCAGCTCTTTCCAAGAAGGGTCACATCGGACACGTTGATGCGGACCACTTCTGGGGAAGGGGCAGGGAGCTGCTGGGCCCACAGCTTGAAGGGCTCTAGGTCCGTCGAAGGCACCCCCGGGTACGCTGCCTCTGTGAAAGCGGTAGGTACCCGGGGGCGACTAAGGAAAGACGCGAGAGCCTTTGAAGCTGCCGGTTCCAGACCTGGGACAACAAAAGACATGGTGTGAAAGAGAGGACCTATGGGAGCGAGAAGGAATGGATGAGTAGGCGGATAGGGGGGCGGAGGAGAGGCGGAAAGGGGGGGGAACCCTCTGAGTGAGCCCCCAATTAGCTCTCACTGAGCGCTCACTGAGCGCTCACTGAGCCATTTGGCGCGCTCACTGAGCGCTCACTGAGCGCTCAGTGAGCCGGCTCAGTGACGGCTCAGTGACGGCTCAGTGACGGCTCATTCGGGCGCTCAGTCAACTGAGCCGTCGCCAAAAAAAGTACCCCCCCCCCTTGAACCTTGACCCAGTGAGTATCTAAAACTTCTAAAAACATTAAATGCACATTACCTAGCATGGTAAACGCACAACAAACAGGCACAAAGACATCGCAATGCACAACTGAGCCCCAAATGAGCCCCAACTTCACATTTCCACTTAGCCACCAGTGAGCCGCAAGTACAAAGGTCGAAGAGGACAGGAGTATGATATTAAACAGCCATCAAGGTCCATGAGGACACGAATATGATATAGAACAGCCATCAAGGTCCAAGAGGACATGAGCATGATATAGAACAGCCATCAAGGTCCAAGAGGACACGAGTATGATATAGAACAACCATCAAGGTCCAGGAGGACAGGAGCATGATATAGAACAGCCATCAAGGTCCAGGAGGACACGAGTATGATTATAGAAGAGCCATCAAGGTCCAAGAGGACACGAGTATGATATTAAACAGCCATCAAGGTCCAAGAGGACACGAGTATGATATAGAACAGCCATCAAGGTCGAAGAGGACACAAGTATGATATTAAACAGCCATCAAGGTCTAAGAGGACATGAGTATGATATAGACCGGCCATCAAGGTCCAAGAGGACACGAGTATGATATAGAACAGCCATCAAGGTCCAAGAGGACATGAGCATGATATAGAACAGCCATCAAGGTCCAAGAGGACACGAGTATGATATAGAACAGCCATCAAGGTCCAGGAGGACAGCAGCATGATATAGAACAGCCATCAAGGTCCAAGAGGACACGAGTATGATATTAAACAGCCATCAAGGTCCAAGAGGACCCGAGTATGATATAGAACAGCCATCAAGGTCCAAGAGGACAAGAGTATGATATTAAACAGCCATCAAGGTCCAAGAGGACATGAGTATGATATAGACCGGCCATCAAGGTCCAAGAGGACACGAATATGATATAGAACAGCCATCAAGGTCCAAGAGGACACGAGTATGATATTAAACAGCCATCAAGGTCCAAGAGGACCCGAGTATGATATAGAACAGCCATCAGGGTCCAAGAGGACACGAGTATGATATTAAACAGCCATCAAGGTCCAAGAGGACATGAGTATGATATAGACCGGCCATCAAGGTCCAAGAGGACACGAATAGGATATAGAACAGCCATCAAGGTCCAAGAGGACACGAGTATGATATAGCACAGCCATCAAGGTCCAAGAGAACACCAGTATGATATTGAACAACCATCAAGGTCCAAGAGGACATGAGTATGATAGAGAACAGCCATCAAGGTCCAAGAGGACAGGAATACGATATTAAACAGCCATCAAGGTCCAAGAGGACACGAGTATGATATAGAACAGCCATCAAGGTCGAGGAGAAAACGAGTATGATATTGAACAGCCATCAAGGTCCAAGAGGACACGAGTATGATATAGAACAGCCATCAAGGTCCAAGAGAACACCCGCATGGTATAGAATAGCCATCAAGGTCAAGGAGGACACGAATATGATAGCAAACAGCCATCAAGGTCCAAGACGACATGAGTATGATATAGAACAGCCATCAAGGCCCAAGAGGACACGAGTATGAAATAGAAAAACAACCATCAAGGTCCAAGAGGACACGAATATGATATTAAATAGCCATCAAGGTCCAAGAGGACACGAGTATGATATAGAACAGCCATCAAGGTCCAGGAGGACACGAGTATGATATAGAACACCCATCAAGGTCCAGGAGGACACGAGCATGATATAGAACAGCCATCAAGGTCCAAGAGGACACGAGTATGATTATAGAACAGCCATCAAGGTCCAAGAGGACACGAATATGATATAGAACAACCATCAAGGCCCAAGAGGACCCGAGTATGATATTTAACAGCCATCAGAGTCCAGGAGGACATGAGTATGATATAGAACAGCCATCAAGGTCCAAAAGGACAGTGGCGTAGGTCGTTCAAACCCCCCCCACCGGTCACAACAATAGCTCCCAGCGAGCAGCGGTCCCCCCCCCAAACGGGGCCTAAAGTGCCAATGGATGAAGCCCAATGCTTTGGAGAGCAACCGGGAAGAAGGTCTCGACCGCGTGGCTAACCTGAGCCAAATATTGAACATCTGGAGGAAAGGCCCTCTCGTGCCGTCTAGGCAACTTAAAACTCCAAAAAGCATTTTTGAGATTCACGTGTGTACAAAACAGCGGCCTATCGGCCGGCCATTCCGCCAACCTCCGGGAGATTTGTTCCCAACCATCCAGCGAGAAAGACAACGGCTTATGCAAGCTCTCATTAAACTCAACTAAATTAAAAATGAGGGACACCTTTTCCGTGGATTTCGGGATCACAAACGGCCAGCAAGTCGCCCCCATGGGGCAACTTTCATCCATGATGGAAACAACTCCCTCACGCAGCAACCACTTAACCATGGACAGCACCAAAGCCTCCCTATTAGATGAGCGACTTTCCCTCTCCAAATGAAAATCCGACACAGATGCTTCGAAATCAGGGGGCGCCAACTCACACCACAGATCGTCGGATATTGTGTAGTTACCCACTGCTCCCAGACCCCTCTCCACCAATTGTGGGTCAACTTTTCCCACCTGTGGCACCGGGGACATAGAAAGGTGCAAAAGAGCCTGCCAGGACTCCGCTGTAAATTCCGACAAAGCGCTAAAAGTTATATCCGGTGCGGACCGTAAACGGAAATCCTCACACGTAATGAACAAATGCAGCACAAACAAATGGAGTCGCCGCATGAGCAACAAAACCCCGCAAGACAATGCCCGGTGAAGCCAGGGCAAGAAAGAAAAGAACGCCTGCAAAAAGTGGACAAATAACGGAACTGGTTCCAAACGCATATACAAAAGGTCTGCCCTGGTCAGAGGGCGGGGCCCCCCATCCGCCAATGTGATCACCCGCAGCGATCCCTGCGCCGAACTTAGCACTGGGCCACCAACCGGCGTGTCACAGGCAGATGGGGTTTCGCGAGTCTCCCCCGCGGGGGGCGAATTTCCAGGCGACACCCCCCCCCCCTCCCCTGCCGGCCTCTGTTCCGCCGCCCTTGCCCTTACACTCCGGCGGGGAACGCACAGCCACTTTGCTGGCAGGCCCGACTGGAGGCCCATCAGGATGCCGCCTCTTGGAGGCAGGTCGCCGGGCTTTTGCACTAACCAGGCCCACCTGCGCGCTCGTCGCATGATGCCGCTGGACAGATAAGGGATCGCCCAGACCAACGACTCGCCGCTTGGGCCTCAGTTTATCAGCGCCGTCGACCTCTGCTGCGCCACCTCTCGGTGCCTTGCCGGCTCCTTTCGATCGCAGCTTCCTCATGCCGCTCCCGACGACCTGAGGCCTGGTTCCCGGCGTGAATTGTCGAGGGCGTTCCCCTGGACCAGCGGACAGACTGGGTCCTGTGGTGATGTTACAGGCACTTGCTCTGGAGACATCTGAGTCCAAAGACTCCGAGGGGACGGACGAAGAATCCGAATCAGACCCCACGTCGTCCACTTCCTTCCGATTCGTCGCCACATCCATATCAGGAAGAGATACCACAGGCCCCGCAGGCACCGGGACTGAGATCTCCATCGTCGCCTTCGTGGACTTCCGCTCAGGGCTTGCATACATGGGGTCACCCCACAGGGCGGCCAACAACACAGCCAAACGCTCATCAGAAGCCTGGCCACCAACAGGCCATGGAAGCACCAAAGCCCCAACCACCGCAGGGTCAGAGTAGCCCAAAGCGTACTCCAACGCTGTGGCCAGCCGCTTCCACCGCCCCCACCAGACGAAGTAAGCCACATTCGGGGAGCGGTGGAAGGCGGCTGCAGCGCCCCCCCGCCGCAGGGAATGCCATTGGTGGCCACTATATGGGTAATCACGGAGGAGGTCTGCGAAGATCCTCTCCACTGCCTCAACCCCTCCCCTAACCAACGGTTGACCTTCAGGGATGCAGCTGGCCTCGGCGTAGCATCTGAGGAATCGGACCCACGACCGTGCCCACTCATAAAGCGGCCGTCGCACTTCTCTGTGGCCACCAACTTTGGTAGTGACGAACAGGACCACGGAATCACTCCCCAACCCCGCTGGCGTGATGGACACCGCTTCAGAGACTCGCAAGAAGAGGAGCCAACTGAGGCTCGCCAATGCTGCCACTGCCTGCTCAACCGGCGAAATTGCTCTGGCCCACAGGAGACCGAGACCCTCCGGCCCCAGGTATGGCTGCCCCGGTGTCGGTTTTCCAGACTTTGCAATCCTCCAGTGGATAGCCTGAACACAACCCGGGAGTAGTCTGACATCTTCTGCCGCCAGAACCGCGGATACATACCCCCTGAGGGTGGATCTGGCCTGCCCCATGGAGACCCTTGACGCCAAGAATTCAGCCAGCGTGTCAGTAAGCGGCGCCCGCAACGCTCTGGTACCCTCATACTTCGCCACCGCGGACAGGGCGGAACGGTATCTCGATTGCGTCTTGGGGGCCCAACCACGAACGCCCACGGCCGCCACCCGAAACGATCCAACAGCCGCCATCGCCATTGCCCACCCCGCCGCCGCCGCGCTGAAGGTCGCTCTGGCGGCAGGTGAGGCCTCTTGGGTGGGGGTTGGACGCGTGGACCGGGAATCCTCACACCAACAGGGCCAACCCCACCCCGCCTTGCCGCAGTGGCGGCAGTCCCGTCAGGACCAGTGGAGACATTGGAAATGCCAATGCCTCAACTGCTCCGATGGGACGCCCTCTTTGGCGCATCTCTGGCAGTCACCAGACGGTCGGGCCGTGACCCGTACCCACCTTCCTTTCTTCGACATCCAATGAAGGACGCCTTGTCTCGTGGCGAAGTCGATGCCTTTATACTTAAAGGACGGTCCTCCGCTTTTGACCGCATCTGGCCAGCTCATCGCATCATCTACGAAGTCGCGGTTCGAAGCCCTGCGGCACGACACCAGCTTCGCGATGTCAAGTTGTCCTTCGATGATGGCAAATTTTTCCATTTGTCGAGGATGGGCAAGCGTGTGCTTGTCCCTCGAACACTGGTGACGTCGATTATGGCCATGTATCACGAGTCGGATTTCTATGGCCATTCGGGTGTCCTTCGAACCATGGCCCTGGGCAAGCGCGACTACGTTTGTTCGCACCTCCGACACTACGTCGAGCGATACATACTAAGTTGCGATGTCTGTCAAGCGGCAAAATCAAGGCGAGTCGACACCGCCAGAGTGCCAAGACCATTACCGGTGCCCGACACCAAATGGCACAGTGTGTCCATCGATTGGTCTTCAGGATTGCCGCCGACCACAAGGGGCCATGACGCCATCATGACTGTAGTCGACCGATTCTCTAAGCGTGGAATGTTCATCCCTTGTCGCAAGGATATGACGGCCGACGATCTTATCTACGTGTTTCTGCGTGAAGTAGTTCGACTGAAAGGATGCCCTCGACAAATTGTTTCTGACCGAGACAAGCTGTTCGAGTCCCAAGCGTGGAAGGAGTTGGCTCAGTGTTTCAAGATTGAGATGCACCAAACAGTAGCCAACCGCCCTCGAGGCAATGGCCTGGCGGAACGCAGCAACCAGTCGATCCTCCAGCGCCTGCGTACACACGGCATCTTCGGCCACAACGAGTGGGATGTCGACCTACTGTTCGCCGAGATTCAGTTTAACAACCTGACATCCAATAGCCTTCGGCTATCCCCGTTCGAGATAGATGAAGGACGAACACCCCATTTTCCATTGGATTTTCCCCAAATGACTTCTCATGCACATGAGCCATCGACCGTGAATGATTACATGCAACGAGCGGAGCGTACCTTTGATTCTGTGCGTGCAATGCTTGCCGAGGAACGTCGACGCCAGATGCATGTGGTCCTGCAAATGGACCGACACGTTCGAGTGCCTGAAGTGGGTGAACGATGGTGGGTGTTGGTACCGGAATATTGACATAAAGGGAAACTCGATGTTGTCTGGTGCGGCCCTTACAAGATTCTCGAGGTACTGAACAAGGGCGAGAATGTTAAACTTGACATCCCTGCCCCCTTCGATGGGTTGCGAGTTTTCAATTGAGACAGCATAAAGCCCTATATCCATCGAGAGGGACAGCCGGTGTGGGAGTTCCCGATGCCCCCTGTCAAAACTGGAGAACCTCCTCCACTTGTCAAGATCCTGGCTAGACGTCGAGTGGGATCTAGAAAGCGCCGCACGTTCCTGTACCGTTGTGAATGGGATGACGACACATGGTCTTGGGAGTCGAGCAAAGCTCTAGAGGAGGATCCTGTGTACCTTGAGCTTCTTCGACTCCACCCTGAGTAACCTTGGTCTTCTCTGCAGCACGGTTTTTCGAAAAACTCATGCGAGGTTCCGGGTCGACCGCCGGAGCCTCCGCCTATGGTACTACATCCGGGACGCCCCGAACTTCCTCTCGACCTCCACCTCCTCGAGCATCACCGTCGGACGTCATCGATGTTGACGCGATCAATGACAACGATGGTGCCAAACCCCCAGCAAGGTCAACTTCAGCTCGCCGCTGTTGGTCGGTTGCATCAGCGCCAACTCGACCCAGTCGACCTCTCGATCCATTCGAAGCGCCGAACTACAGCCAGTCGGCATATGTTGGGAGCTCAAAAGGAAAAGGAGGCCCCTCGTCGAAAGGAGGCAAGGGAGGTGTGTTCCCTCGCGGGGAATTTGCAGGAATGGCACCGAGTGGACGACCCGTCATATCAGGAGGCACCACAGGCTTGGAAGTGCTCGAGATAGCCCTGGCTAGCTGGCCTGTTCTGGAATCGACCAAGGGAGGGACCCCACCCCGCATGCACCCGAAACTCTGCAAGCTGTATGGGCCCCCGCCCCCGGTCGATGCAGAATACTTTCGAGAGCGGTGCTCGAGCCCCGATTGGTTGGATTCTGATGAAGATCTCGCTTGCTACACGGGATACGACGACTGATCCCCTTCCTCTGTTCAGCGCCTGGATGGGTCCACAGTTCTTGGACATCGAGGCCAAACACCTGGACATCAAGGCCATCCAGGGACGAACCGTCGTGGGGACCGAATACCGGAGAGCCGAGTACCTCCAGCTATAACAACAACGATGACGCTGCCCCCAACAACTGGGTCGACCAATCCTGGCAGTCAAATGCCCCGAAGACGCAAGCTTCTACTCGAACGAACCAATCCGACTCCTACTACTTCAATGACGACGATGAACCCTGGCCACTCGAGTCGGACAACGAGAATGATTATGCGTACGATGCCACACAAAGTTGGTCGACACCACCGCCCAGTTACGATACTGTGCCGGCGCCAGAACCGCTGTGGCAGCCCTATAACATGCCGCAGTACAACCATGAAATCGAGACCGTCGATCGAATCCGACACTTGGGTACGTTCGGAAAGAAGCCACCCTATCGATTTGGGACACACGAGGACGATCCAATGAAATCGGAATAAACCAAGCTCGAACCATCGGTACTCACTATTGCGTAGAGCGCCATGGCTGGTCAACGAGCTAGGCACGTATTCTTGAACGAACGCCATGCCGCAGTTGTGACGAAGACGAATGCCACTATCACCGAGTTAGGCAAGACCATCAACATCGACAGTTGGGGACGAACCGCACCATTCCCTTACGAGATGGCGCGAAGCGCACCTGACACATCTTTCGATGAGCGTGGGAATGCCGGTGGCAAGCCGGGCTACCAGTGGTATACAAAAATCGAAGTGGCTTGCCAGAACTTTCGAAAGGCCCTCGTCGACTGGCGACACTGCGACGAAGAGCTCGATTGGGGATTCCGACTAAATCTCTCCGAATATGACCTGCCGAATCAAATTGCTCGACTCAACAGCATGCATCGAGAGATCTCAGGGATCGACGACCTGATAAACGTCGCCGATGGAATCCACCAGATCTTCAGGTACCGACGCCTCTGGACCGAGGACAAGATGAAACGAGAAGCCCCCGTTGCCGTTTCGATCCTTGGAGTTATTCGCGATCTCTAGAAGGTTTGCCAGGCGAACGACTGGCTCTTCGATGATCGAGCCCCCTTTCTCGCGTACAAAGTCGATTTGCTTCTTCGCCGACACCAACTGCGAGGTCTACGAGGCACCTCTCGACTTGGGTATAAGCGATATGGGTGCGCCCCACATCGAACACAGGACCTTGCAGTCCAGCTCTAGAAGTACTTTCGACTCGGAGAACAAACCGAACCCTATGCGTACAACGCCGCCGCACCAGGTGCCCCCATCGACCCTGTCCAGTTGGCGACGATTTACCAGACTGGACCCGGACGGCTCGGATACCACGACTTCGATAAGGCAATCCGACGAGTTGCCGCCCTTCACTCGCCCAGTGAGGAGTATGTCAACCTCTTTCCTTTCGTGGACGCCGCCGATTTGGTTCGACGCATGGGTACCTCGAAATATCTCATGTCCCCCTTCGAGGCCGGATACGAAGGTGGACGACGTTGGCGTCGAGCGGTCCAGTTCCGAAGGGATGTCTATGCTGATGAACGGGAGGAGGTTGAGCCCACCGACTCGCTTGCGAGTGACCCGTTCCACCCGGACCCCGTCGACCAATTGTTTTTGCCGGCAGAGTCGAACGCCTATCAACACCACGTCGACATCCCGTTCTTCAAGTACCTCACGTCGATCCATGATGATTTCAAGGCTGCCCATCGACGCAAGTTCAGCCGCCGAGACCAAGTCCTCGAAGCGTTCATTGTTGACACGGCTTCGAGCCTTGTGACAGCAGAAGCGGTTCGATTCGCTCTGCAGAGTTCCCTCGCTGATGGTCAGTATGTACATCAACACCTCGGTCGACTCCAAGAAGAAGGTTCTCAAACCGACATGCTTGCGGTCATTGACCGATATGCCCTCCGCCCTGGAGTCCATGATGTCAGTGCCATCATTGTTGTGCGACGAGTTTCGATTGCTGACACGCCATGGTGGCGAGTCGATACGCGAACTGGTCAGTTCTACCACACCATGGCCGCTGGTACTGGTTCGAAGGAAACCTATCGATGGTCTACTGGTCGACATGACGGGTTCTCCTTCTCCTTCTCCTTCGAAGTCACCAATCGGACCGATCTGTGGAGCGAGGACGCTTGGAAACCGTCGAACCTTTGGGATTTCTATTCGACCAAGGCACAAACATTGGGACCTGGACAATTTCGAGCGCTTGCCCGTGAACATGTCTTCGTATTCCAGTACAAGTGCCCCGTCGACGGCCGACCCGGTGATCCAAACCTTCCATTGCTGAACCATCGATCTGGTATCCTAATTCAGCAGCGTGCCCTCGAAAGTGACATCCGTCGACACTACACGGGTCATGACACCTTCAAGTTCATGGCTGGCGTCGAGACACTGAAGGAAGTGCACGAAGTGTGTCAACTCCAGGTGGCTGCAGGGTGGATCGTTCATCCACGTTTACGTGGGGCACGGACTGCTGATTCGACAAGTCTGGATGCCAAGTAATGGCTTATTCGACAGTCTGGATGCCATTAATGGTATCGACTGCCTTCATATGTCCTGTCGAGTTGACAGATGTATAAGCCTGTTGGTTGTTTGTCTGCTGGGTAACCACCTTCGATAGCTGTGCCCAATGTTATGGTATGTTGTGGTTCGACGTGCCCACAGCCCTGCTCTGGATACAGCGCCCGTGCAGTGTGCCTGGCGAAGTTGTCTTCTGCAGCTTCCGCCAAAACACAGCCGTGGCAGAGTCGAACACGGCGTATGAATGAGGCGCTAACGACAGGTATACGATGACTGCACCTCAGTGTGTGAGTTTCGACCACTTTTATGCTTCTGTAGCCAGCACATGTCGAGGTCCAAAAAAAAATTTTTCACGGCCCGCTCTGCAGATTCGACATTGTGACGCCCACCCAGAGGAGTGAGCCCTCTTCGAGGTCTCAAGGGGGGGGTAGTGTTATGGCTTCGAACAGCAGCAGCGCAGCGAGCGCGCAAGTCGCAAGTCGCAGTCGCAATCGCACTGCAGTCTGTGAATACTAAAGAAGCATCGAATGCCAACTATGTGAATGAGTGCTGTAAGATACTTCGATCTCTGAACAGGGTTTTTGTCTTCGAGATTGTGTTATGTATTGGTGCCCCGTCTAAAGATCCTGCGAGGTTTGTCGATTTGAGAATTCGGATTTTGAGAAACAAAGAGGCACAGGAGTACAAGTCGAGTTCCCAAGAAACAAACCACAACAGCACTCCATTCAGAAACCAGCTTTTCAAGCTCACGCATAGACTTGGCAAAGTTGGGGTGGTCCGGCGAAGGAACGGAGCATGCTGATTTACTGAATTTCTTTTCCTCTTTCGTGATGCAGTGCACAGGAATTCTGGTGATGTGGTGGTAGGCCATGGAGATCTCTGAAGTGATGAATGTGGTTAGCGAAAAAACCTCATCCTGAGAAAGGTGTTCAATTGACGGCTGAATGGCCTTGAGCCATTTATTCAATGGAGAAAGAAAATGCTCGAACTGGTGTATTTCATCTTGGGTGAGCCGCCGAAAAATGGGTGCTGGTTGTGACTGTGTAGCAAGTGAGGGTATGACTGGTGTTGAGCAAGTGATCAACGCTGGGTGGTGGTCTGAAAAAAAATTTGAAGTCTCGATGTCGGCGTCCAGAATGGGGTGGGTTGATGTAAATTGGGGGGAAGCGAAAATGTAGTCAAGTCTGGCTTGATTTTGGTGGTTGGTGGACCAGTATCTGGAAAATTTTTTGAGATGGGGGTGTTTGTCACGAAACGTGTCGTGTAATGCTGGTGGCTGTTTGTTGACTTTGTTTGAAAGCCATGGCCAGGCATTTGATGAAGTGATATTTTCTGTGTCCAGAAAAAAGTTAATGGACGTATTAAAGTCCCCGCCAATAATGTGAGATGGGTATTTTGGAAGCAGGACATCGAGAGCTTCTGAAATAATTTGGCGGAAGCGTGTGTTGTGTCGTGGACAGTAGAGTGAAATGAGCAGTGTGAGGGGGAGATCCTGGCAGCGACAGGAGTAGGAGTGTCATGAGACCTTCTCGGTCTACGTGTTTAATGGGTGTGCAAAAAGGTGCTATGTGATCAGACACATAAATTGCTGTGCCTCTGCTTTTTTCCCCTGTTTTTGGTAAATTGTACCATGTTTTTGCAAGCGAGGAGTGGCAATATGGTGGCGGCAGCGAAGAGGGTTTAAGTAGCTCTTGTCCGAAGAGGATGTCTATGTTTTGGTAGTGGTGGGAAAAAACTTGCGGTGCCGGTGATTTTTTTTGAAAATTGTGTGTGGTGAATTTGAGTTGTGTGGGTGGTGGTTGTGCTGTGAAGATTTTAGGTTTAGCTTTGGGCGGCGAGTAATACAATTGAGCTTTGTTTGTGGGAGGTGAAACCCGTGACAGGAGGCTGCCTCCTGCTCTAGTGTGGTGCTCACTTCCCTAAACTACAATAGCAAATGGTTCCATTTCACCCCCATTTACACATTTTCCACTCCTTCAAAGGCACGGTGCCAACTTAGCCCCTCCATGTGCACTGGGTTGTCGTATATTATCAGTGGTTGGCTTCGGTTAGACCCTTTTGCCCCTGTTGCCCTTTGCGCCTTCGGCTCTCTGGGGCTCTCTTGAGGGTCCACCGCCCCCTCCTCCTCTTTGGAGCGTCCAGGGCGGGCCTTTCCGCTAAGAACCTCAGGATAGGCTCACCCACGTTAGCCCAATATTCTTCACCCCTTTGCGAGTGGTACCTCTCCCATGGGGATGGATTGGTTTTGGTTGTCCTACCTTCCTTGTGTAGGGCCTTGTTTGCTCTTTTGCTGCATGTTGTTTTTTTCTGTGGTGTTTTTTTATATGTTCCACGTGACAATCACCATATCCAACCAACAAAAGAAACCGATTTCAAAAAGATTCTTACAATTTTTTTTCATCAGATTGGTTTGATACCTGAGAACCAATGCTGTTTAAGAAACTCAATAGGTTCGAAACCTTAACTTTTTCTACTAAGAACATATGTTTGCGTTGCTTTGTTAAGTGATTTCTGTTTGTTTTGCTAGCAGGAGAGGGAAGGAGGGGAGTGTTCCTACCTGCCCACATGGCCCGTCTCGTGGCAGCTAGGTCACCGCTCTGCTAGGGATGCTGAGCTGCAGGTGCAGGAGATCCTTAGAAGAGTTTGCGGCAGCGAACATGACGAATGCCCTTGCCTTTGGGCGGGCTATTGTGGTGCAGTGGCAACTTTGTGGGCTGTACCCTAAGGAGGTAGAGACAGATAGATTGGCCGGCCATATTTAGCAAGATCACTCGGTGTGTGCGCGGGATATCCGAGAATATGGAATGTCGGTAACGGGGCTACCCCACTCCACTACTAGTAGTTGTGTCTCCATTTAGATACCATGTATGCAGCAATGGGTACACCAACTGTCACTCTGGTCATTCTTAGTGGCCGATTTTTTTTATGTGAAGGGTGTATTCTATGATGGACTAATCTTTCCATCGACTTCGGTTCGCCACGAACACTGCATGCCCGTGGTCAAGCCGCCAAGGCGGTGTTACCGCCCCTTTTCTTTTGAAAAAAAAAGGAACTACCGCTGAGAAGTGTGCAAACTCGTCACAAAGTCCGTCATGACCTAATGGCAAGCATCGTGTATCCCAACAAATATGCAGCGCTTGCTTGTTGTTTTTTTGGTATTACGTATTTCAACCGACATTAGCGCTTTGTAGCTCAACAATGTATGTTTTTTTGTGTACAACTCATTTTCAGAAGCACTAACTGACATACAATGACAAGCGCGAGAGTGTACGCAACTATCTAGAGATCGGTCATAGCGGGCATTCGGTGCGCCCGCCGCTAGACAATTGGCGATCGATGGCTGTGATTTCGAGTTACGATAGATAGACTTGGCTTTCGGTGATATTATGCATGACTATTGTCAAAAAAGTTGACCTCGTTACGGATTATGGCTAAGGGGTTGTTCGCTCCAGAGTATTCTTTGTCCGACCGTCTTACTTCTCCTATGCTTTGCGTTTTCCGGGCCGTCTACACTCCCTTCGTAGATATGTTCGCTTTACCAAGTAGAAGCATTGTTTCAGCCAGTCTGGCGATCCTTTTTGTTTGATGACCGCTGCTGTATTGTTCCATCTCTATCCAGTCAACGAAGAGTATGCTCACCCCTGCTTGCATACGCTTTCTAGCGCAATTGCGCAATTCTTATCGCGTGTGAGCGCTCCTACTTGTCCCCCTTTTGGACCCAAAAGTGTGGCAACCCCTGATTGTAAAGCTGCGTACATGCTGAGTTGGAATCCCATTGTTGATTCCAATGAAAGAGCATGCTTTCTACTCTACATTCATGCTTTTACTTGGTTCCAACTCCCTTTGGGCTTGTCACACCATTGCAATCTCTAAAAATATTTGGAGATTTCAAATTTTGTGTGTTCACTTCATTCCCTTCAGCAGGCAAAAAGGAGTGTACACTACGCTGCTTTGGTTCGGCCATCTGAAGATTATGAAAATGAACCACAACAATTAGCAACTTCTTGTTGCAAAAAGGCATTAATCTTTGGTGATGGTGAACCATTTGTTTGTATTGCATATTTAATGTTTTAATATTTCATTGCTGTATTTCATGTATAGGGTTCTTTGCATTTTTTTTGACACCACAAAAAAAAAAAAAAAAGAACCACGCCTTTCTCATCTTGGGCAGAAGCTTGGTTTTTTGGCTGCATTTAAGATTTTGTAACGCAAATACTCTTGGCAGTGCATGAAAAAAAAAAGGCAATGGACACTGTTCGAGAACAGAAATGAAGAAATTAATCCATCAATGCATGTATAGTACCGCAGAGTGGGATCACATGCGTCCTTTGCACCTTAACTTGTGATAGCTGAAAAAAAAAATTCGACCCTTTGCCCTTTGTTACCTACTGATGGGTAGAAACCACTAGTTTCTTTTTAAACCGTTGCTTTTCAGAACAGTCCTGACCAGATGCCACTGTGAAAAAATGCATGAATACATTGTCGTCAAACGGCAGATACTCTGTGCGCATGCTGAGGCACGTAGAAAACAGCAGCAGCAAAAAAAGAGAATTATCAGCAAACGTCACTGGCAGTTTTTTGTTGTTGCTGTGCACAGCAAACTACAATCCACCCAGTGGCCTTGCAAAAGGGGAACAAGGTAAGCAAAAAATGGGTTATGCAAAGAGCAGTGTAGGCAAGGAAATACCACGAAAAGCCTTCATGCTGGGAGCAGGTATGTTGCGTGATCAATATTGTTGGCTCTAATTGCTTTTCTTCACCCCTGGCTGAAATACAGGAGTTTGGGGAGGACATTGCACAACATCATCGAAAGATCACAGAGCTGCGCGGGGGGGGGGGGGGGCTGAAAGCACATAAATCGAGGAATTCCAGTGCTGGGGCAGAAGATCTTTTTTTTTGCTTACATACCAAAGTATATGTAAGGTGGAAACTAGGAAATGTGATGGTCTGGCACAATTCAAGAGTGCACAATAAAGCAACAGAGCAACACTTCGGTGGCACTCTGCTGATGGAAACTGAGGGGGGGGGGGGGGGGGGACTGACAACCTACAAAGGGGAGTCCTTAACACATCAAATGGACTCTTGTTGAGTGAATGCCACAACTTGAAAAAGTGCATCACAATATGACAAATGGAACGGGAGGAGTCATATGCACAACAAAACATTTTTGTTCAAACTTACCTCTTACCTTGTACAAAACCTACAGCAACCTGCAGCATGCAAAGCCTTTTCACTGAATTCATCTGTATTCTACAAAAGAAGGGCATCTCGGATGCAACTCAAGAGCGATGCGAGGAATGGTGCATTGAAGAAAATGGTAGACTGGCTGGCTGGGATATGTGTACCCTGTGTGTCAGGGCAGGCAGCCATGCCATGCCAGGCACCATAGCGTGCAATGGAGCTTCACACCCAAATAACTGTGCACCAATCCAGATCCATATGTTGGATATCCAGCCTTCAGACTCACGGCACTACTGCAGGAGCATTCGGATTGTATTGCTTAGGCTTGCTGCTCCGCAGGCTCCGGTTTGTTGGAATCCGGATCTTGCAGCTGTGCTGACATGGCCTTCGGGGCGACAGAGTGGTGCGCAGCGAAGCAAGCAATGTTCTGAGAAACACAACAATGTGACAAACAAATATTTGGCTGTGGATTGGCGAGCAGACAATTCGATCATTGTTGGAGACAACAAAAGACAAAAAATGATGCCAACAAAGAGGGACACGGGGGGCGCAGGCCCGCTCTAGGTCGTGGTTTACCAGTGATTGGGCGCAAAACCCATCCACCAATCACATTGGAATTTAGCCTCCAGCTGCTGCGGCGTCCTCTTGCAGATGCATGAGGCAACAAGCTGGTAGCAAGTGAAATCTGTTGGTAGATAGCAAGCTGGGCATCTGAAGGATGTGCAAGCTTCAGCACTCTCTACAACATCAGCAGCACCAGGCCACGGCTGAGGATTCCAGTGTGCTGGAACCAGTTATCTTTTTCTCTCAGAACAGATCCGAGCACTCTCCTATAAAAACCGACCTTTCTGCACCTGTCCCGCCACTACTCCAAGAAAAACCTAAAAACAGACTTGAATCTCCAGCTTCCGGTGGAAGGGTCTTTCATACACTTTCATACAGCATGAGAGGATTGTAGCTTGAAACTTTGAACTTTGAAACTTTGCAGGGGACCAGCTTACACTTTGATCCACTTTCATTATCAGCCCGATACTGGCATAGGCGAACCCCAGCTACCCAAGGTGCTGACAAGGTCCTGCATGACCACAAGCGCAAAGCTCAACCGCAGAGCGTTGTGTGAGTGGGTCCTGCTGGCTCCCTTCGTTAGCACGCGAGCCGGCGGATTCTCCCTGCCGTTTCCCAAAGCTGCGTCCTTCGCTATTCCCCTGCTGGCTCCCTTCACCTTCAGAGTAGCTCCTGCCACTGTGTGCCGACTGTGTGATATTCCGTCGGGTTGCAGTTTCTTTACGGGGCCCAAAAATCACGCGTTCTTCCCTTCGCGTGCTGTGTCAGGTCAATGCTTTTTGACGGCCGCAGCAGTCTGCGTTCCTTGTGGTGTCGCTTCCGCGTTAGCGGAGCCCAGTAGTTGGCGTACTAGGGTCGTGCTGGTTGTTGGGGGTCGTTTTACGACACCCCCCCCAATTCCTTTTTCACATTGATCCAAATTGAAAGCTTCTGGGCGCTTTGTGCCCCGTATGCTCCACAGGGCGCGCGGGGGGATTAGGTGCCAGGTCAAATGGGCGGGGGAAATGTGGCGGGAGGGCCAGAAGTTGGCAAATTCTATTGCCTTCGGCAGTGCACCTCGAAGAGAGGCTGACAGTCAGCCAATCAGTCAGTTAGACAGGCCAGCAGTCAGTCAGACAGAAACACACTTTGGTTTTTTTGTCAGTGGCAGACACGGGTCCAACCAGTGGGGAGAACTCATGGTCTCAGGACGGGCAATGGCCGAATGGTAGTGCAGGCGGCCGCAGACTTTTTGATCGGCAGTTTGAACCCTGGTCCCCAATGGATTCTTTGATTCTGAGGCCTCTATCCCCTAAAACTGGATATCACTTTTTTGATGGGGGGGGAGGGGGGTCAAAAGTTTTCGCTCAGAAAGCTCCAAGCAGTGGGGAGGTCATGATGGTCACATCCATCCCCGGTCGAATGGTAACGCACCAGACTGCGGAATTCCAGGTCGGCGATTCGAATGGGCACTGCTGCCACATTCGCCGGAATGGTCTTATTGGGCAAAATAATGATTCTACAAGGGGTTGGACATCCAATATCATGCCTTGGGGTATGCTACGCGAATGACCCCCAAAAAGGGGGGGTATACGACGCGCGCGCCTGCGCTTGATCTAACAACCTCTCTTCGAGGTGATTTTGGCAGACGGTCCCAAGCTCTACACGGGCGGGGCTCTCTGGCTGGGGGGCGGTTTCAGCGGGGAGACATTGCAGGGGGAGCATGTCTGCGCACCTGGACAGTTTTGGGGTGTGATACCGGAGGGCGGGGTTTGGGGCGCCTATTGGGCGTGGAACGTCTGGTTTCCCTTTTCGGCCGCCAAATGGACCGCGCAGCAACGGCTCCAGGGACCCGCCCCTCTGGCAGTGGTCGTCAGGTTTTGTTGCGGTTGTCGGCCGCCGGCCCGTGTGTCACGTCCGTGCCCTCGCCGGGGGCACAGATCGAGTCCGGACACCCGTCCGGACCTGCGGTTGTTGGACCTCCCCTTCACAGAGCGTGGTTCGGGCCCAGAGGCGTTCAGAGGTTTAGTTCGACTTGCCATTGAAGCTACACAAAAGAATGCCGAAAACGCGACTGCTCGAGGGCAAAACCCGGTGCGCAGACCAACCCACGACGGTCCGCAGGACGGCGGGTCCCCAGGCCCGGGCAGCCGGGCTCGACAGCAGCCGTGCCGCTGAGGGGCATGTCCCCGCAGCCAAACGCAGACGTCCGGGCTCCTGGAAAACAACGCCGGACCCCACACCCCCTGTGGCGTCACAGACCAGTGCGGAAACGCCAACGTCCCATGTCGACTGCATCGCAGACCACAGGAAACGCTCGGACCGATGCACCCGCCGCGCAGTCCAGAAACACGCACCACCGGGGGCCACACACCACGAGGCGAGGCAGCAGACCCCAGGGAAGCATTAGAAAGGAAGAGGGGGGGGGGGGGGTCTGGGATCCAAAAAATGTGTACCAGAAATGGCCCAATCGGATTTTCAATGGTAAATTTCGTTTTCTCGCACGATGGCCACTTGGGTCTGGAGGGGGGGGGGGGGGGTCCAGGGGGGGCCACCCCCCCTCCCACACCTCCTGCGGTGTACCGCCATTCCAGTACTTCCCTGGCAGACCCTCCGACCTTCTCCAGTCCCTCAACCCCCGCGCTGCATCGCCCGGCCGGAGGCATACCATCTTCCACATCACACCAACAACGATAGCAGCCACGACGACGACGCAGACGATGATGATGGCGGCAATCACACCGCCACCAATGCCGCCCCTGCAGAGGAAATGCATGGCCCCGTCCGGGGACTGCCCGATGGCGCTGCCCACCCCACGACGCCCCGGGACAAAGCAACCGGTGGGTCTGCGTTCGATGAGGCCTTTTGGGGGGGGGGGGCCTCGGTGGCGCTGATTCTTCCCTCTCACAAACCCACGGGCCTTGGGTATGGCCACGCCCGCACATCGTACAGCCCCGTCCAAAACTGTGACGCCGACGGGACCCTCGGGTACGTCCCGCAGTCCCCCATCCGCAACAGGACCGCATGCCCCAGGCCCAACGACCGTGCCCTGCACAACATACGCGGCGGCGGCTGGGCTGGGCGAAGGCGTAGCCCCTGGCGAGGGAGTTCCGGGTGACGCTTTCGGTGCCGGTGATGGCGACGGTGATGGAGATGGAGACGGCGATGGGGTGATGACGAAGCTGAGCTTGAGGACATTCCCCGAGATCGTCACCTTCCCGGTCATGCCAGAGGCTCCCTGTGAAAGCAGCAGCAGGGGGCACATGGAACGAAAATTGCAGCTGACGACGTGACACCCGTGCACCAGCGAACGCATTATCGGGAGGGGGGTGGATGGGGGGACAAAAGGACCAGATACGGAAATACCGTACAAATACTTGAATCACCTCGCAGAGGTTGTTAGATCAAAGCCAGGCAGGCGTATATAGGGGAAAACGCCACATACCCCCCCATTTTGGCCATTTTGGGGCTATTCGCGTACCCTACCCCAAGGGGTTGAATTGTTAGTTTAACCCCTTGTAAAATCATTATTTTGTCCAATAATCGCATCCCCCAATGAGTTTTTGGTCCGGACCCCCCCAGACCCCCCCCACTTGAAACCCACTTTTTTCAGGTTTTGAGGGAGGGGGGGGGGGGGGGTGGGGGGGTGGGGGGGGGGGGGGTCAAAAAATGACCCCCCTTTTTTTGGGTCGAAAATCATGAATCTTTTGGTTTTTTTCGATTTTGAGCCGAAAAAGTTTTTCCGGGTCCCGACTCTATGGGGTTTGTATGGGGCGGAGTGGGACGAGCGCTTATGCAGTTTATGCACTTTTCAGCCATTTTTGCTATGTTCGTCGACCTCGGTGACCCCGTGGTACCTACTCTTAGGGGTGCAAGTGGGGATGTTGTGACAGTATATGCCTACTAGGATACGGAAGGACGTTTTTTGCAGTCTCTAGCCTTGCCTGGGGCCGTCCACAACCCGTGCCAAAGACGCGAAATGACTGTTTCCACCAATAATGGCCTAGTGAATGGGCCAGTACACAACCTGCTTATGCAGTTTTTCAACCTGGGCACCTCAAAAATCGAAGTTTTCGAAACTTGTTTGTTTGATATTGTGACCACCCAAAATGACCATCCAAGCTATGCAAAGCATGTTTTAGGCCGTATTTACGTGTTTTTCACCCTATTTGGGTGTTAGGTCCGAGGGGGGGGGGGGGGGCTCCCAAGGGACGGGTGCACAACCTGCTTATGCAGTTTTTCACCCCGGACAGCTGAAAAGTAGAAGTTTTCGAAACCTGTTTTTTTGATATTGTGATCACCTAAAATGACCATCCAAGGTATGTAAAGCATGTTTTAGGGCATACGTACATATTTTTCACCCTTTTTGGGTGTTAGGTCCGGGGGGGGGGGGGGCTGGGTCTTCCAAGGGACGGGTGCACAACCTGCTAATGCAGTTTTTCAACCCGGACAGCTCAAAAATCGAAGTTTTCGAAACCTGTTTTTTTGATATTGTGATCACCTAAAATGACCATCCAAGGTATGTAAAGCATGTTTTAGGCCGTATTTACGTGTTTTTCACCCTATTCGGGTATTAGGTCGGGGGGGGGGGGGGGTCTCCCAAGGGATTGGTACACAACCTGCTTATGCAGTTTTTCACCCCGGGCAGCTCAAAAATCGAAGTTTTCGAAACCTGTTTTTTTGATATTGTGATCACCTAAAATGACCCTCGAAGGTATGTAAAGCACGTTTTAGGCCGTATTTACGTGTTTTTCACCCTATTTGGGTATTAGGTCGGGGGGGGGGGGGGGTCTCCCAAGGGATTGGTACACAACCTGCTTATGCAGTTTTTCACCCCGGGCAGCTCAAAAATCGAAGTTTTCGAAACCTGTTTTTTTGATATTGTGACCACCTAAAATGACCATCCAAGGTATGTAAAGCATTTTTTGGGCCATATTTACGTGTTTTTCACCCTATTTGGGTATTAGGTCGGGGGGGGGGGGGTCTCCCAAGGGATTGGTACACAACCTGCTTATGCAGTTTTTCACCCCCGGCAGCTCAAAAATCGAAGTTTTCGAAACCTGTTTTTTTGATATTGTGACCACACAAAATGACCATCCAAGGTATGTAAAGCATGTTTTAGGCCGTATTTACGTGTTTTTCACCCTATTTGGGTATTAGGTCGGGGGGGGGGGGCTCCCAAGGGATTGGTACACAACCTGCTTATGCAGTTTTTCACCTTGGGCAGCTCAAAAATCGAAGTTTTCGAAACCTGTTTTTTTGATATTGTGACCACCTAAAATGACCATCCAAGGTATGTAAAGCATGTTTTAGGCCGTATTTACGTGTTTTTCACCCTATTTGGGTATTAGGTCGGGGGGGGGGGGGTCTCCCAAGGGATTGGTACACGACCTGCTTATGCAGTTTTCCACCCTGGGCAGCTCAAAAATCGAAGTTTTCGAAACTTGTTTTTTTGATATTGTGGCCACTTAAAATGACCATCCAAGGTATGTAAAGCACGTTTTAGGCCGTATTTACATGTTTTTCACCCTATTTGGGTATTGGCCGCACGGGGGGGGGGGTCTCCCAAGGGATTGGTACACAACCTGCTTATGTAGTTTTTCACCTTGGGCAGCTCAAAAATCGAATTTTTTGAAACTTGTTTTTTTGATATTGTCACCGTTTAAGATGACCATCCAAGGTATGTAGAGCATTTTTTAGGCCACATTTATGTAGTTTTTACCCTATTTAGGGTGTGTGTGGCTTGGGGTAGAATCTCTGCGAGGTGGACTTGCCGAAGGCAATAGAATTTGCGGCATTTGGGCTAGAAAAAAATACTGCGCGCAGAAAAAAATGTCTAAGTATTTTTCTTAGCGCGGAATATTTTTTAGCGCAGAATATCATTTTAGTGCGGATCATTTTTTTAGCTAAAAAAATATAATCTCTAAAAAAAATAATCCACATCTAGGGGGCGTTTTCGCACAGCGCGGGCACAGCGCCAATTATTACCGTGATTATCCAGGTGACAACCCTGAAAACCACCCACCTGCGGAATCATGCACAATCAATTCAAAACTCAAAAACTCAAACATCTAATGCTTGCCATGGGTCCCAGGGACCCAAATTTTGCCCCCTATAGCCCCGTCCACTGCAGCAGCCATTCAATGACGTCCTTTCAACCTTCTGAACTTACCCAACTCCCGGTGGTGGAGAACAGCCAACGTTTCACACAGCGCGCGCACAGCGCACGGTACGCCCCCCTAAAAAAAAATACAGGACCCTGTCCAAGCCCCCCAAAACGCTGAAAACTACAGGTTCCAGAGCTCATAGTGGGAAGGACACAGCTTCACTGTACATGCCCTGCAGGGTAGCTTACACAGCACCCTCATTTGGCACCAAAGAACTTACAACACTTACACAACAGAAGCAGCTAATGCACTGTCACCTTGAATGATAATAAGCTGAGTGAGTACTTTTTTTGTGCAGGGTCTCATACCCAACATGTCGCATTTCCAACAGCAATGGGATACATGGGCTACAAGAGCAAAGATGTGTCAGTAGCAAGGACACTACTGCAGTGACCAACGGAGGGCACAAGCATAATACTCAAATGGCGGATTGCTTCAGTTTCCTCAAACTCGAACTCAAGCAGAATGCTACTAACAGGGGGGTTAGTGAAATGTAGTGTTGGTATTGAGCACTGCAAGGCTAGACCAGCAGAAAATATATGATGCTCATTGGACAGCACTCCAATGGGCTGAGTCAGGCTGCTTGGGCTTCCCCCAAAGGCTACTTCTACACAACCACAGAACAGTCTTTTGGCTATCTGTTTTGAGACTGCTCATCGTTTGCTACATCCACTTGGCTTTTTTGCATCCAATACCAAATTGTTGCCACGGTGGTCGTCTTGGTTCGGTGGTTGGCTGCGAACTCCCTCAATCTCTGACTTTTTGTGGGTGAAACATGTCACGGGGACCCTCAAAAAAGAGAGAACAGCAACATCCAAAGGGGGTTTGGAAGGTGTAGCACTGCCTCGAAAAACTGCCACTGTGTGACTGCCACGACCACAAAGGTCAAATACAGGGTAATCCACCAAAGGATCAGAAGTCCATATGAAATCACTTCGGTGGGAACATAGCACATGGCGATCCTGTGTTGCGTCTGGCTCACCAGAACCGGGTTAAGCAGCTGCCTAAGTGTATGAGCCCTGTGCACGGCTGAAAGCTCTCCTGCCAGGCAAACAGCAGGCGCACAAATAACAAGGAGGCTCACTGTGCACCTCTCCTCTCTCTTCCGACGATATCCCCTCTGTCCTCACAATACAGTCCACACAGTGTCTCCCCGGTCTGCCAGGGCCGGAGGATCACACGGAATGATGATGCATACATCTGTTTGACGTACCCATCCTTTGCAGCAGCTGCAGCCGAAGAAAAGAGATATAGTGCACCCTCCGGGGGCCCTCCTGCCCTCTGTCACCGGACCTCCTCAAAGCATGTTGTATGCCAATGGCCTTCAGAACAGGGATGACAGCAACTATAATGCGTGGAGTACTTCAGTGGTACTTGACTGGTGGTGGCAGTACCCTTTCTGGTGTGGATGCGCTACAACTACAAGCAGAAACTTGTTGACACCGCTTTGTGGACTGCGCGCCTTTAGGATCCTCCCACCCTAATGCATACGATAGGCTCCCCATTCCAAGCAGGCCCTTCCTGTTGCTTGATCCACAGCCTCAGACCCATGAGCTGTGCTGTAGTTGGGCAATTCATGATCTGTGCACTCAAGGGCCCCGGGGACTGGGCTTGAAGCAACAGAAAATCCGTTCAAAATGGTTGGCACAAATGCCAAGACGCAATTCAAACACTCGAAACAATGCAAAGAGACTCGGAAGGCCCAAAGGGGGCGTGCAGCTTTACGCTTCGCGATGACGAGCACGAGTGACATCTGGGGTGATGTGTGTCTCAAGAGGTATACAAGGCTCCGTATTCACTGAATAACAAAGGGATGTGCTTGGGGCTGCTCTAATTGCATTGCTCAACGGGCCAGTCGTTGGGCGGTGGGGGGGGGGGGGGGGGGGGCGGGGGGTGGGGTCGGCTGGGTAGTTTGTCGAAAACCCCTGCAGACGGCGACCCTTTGCACCAAAGGAACTGGAAAGTGTCAGGAGCCATGGACCCCATGGGTGAAACAGGAGGCGATTCTTGACCAATACACCCACTGGACCAATTGGGGCAGACTGCTCTCAACTGATATCGCTCAAGACTTCAAGAACGTGTTTTTCCAAAAATGATCGTGGACCATTTGGGATGCACAAATGTGTGGATTGAGCCCATTTTGAGCCCATTTTGCCCATTTAAGCCCATCTACCCACGTCATGGCGCCCGTTTCTACACTTGTGGCGTACTGTTGCGCAGGCCCAGAGCCATGCTTCGAAGCCACATGGAGTGGGGGAGAGGGGTGCAGATTAAAAGATATATTACTGGACCCCTCTCCCCATAGATCTAGCTAGCAACAAGCAAGCAACAACAATCAACAAACAAGCGAAAAGCAACAATCAACAAGCACGTCATCATTCCGTTTTGGCCATTACTCCGTACCAATGCTTGAGGCTCTGCCCCACTCTAGCGAGCCTAGAGCCCAGGTGGTGCCTTTGCCAAATCCAAGTTTTGAGACAAAAACTCACTGATGGCGCTCCAGGCACAGGTGCCAAGTCGGGATGCGCCGTCCGAAATCTGGGCCATTTTAGGCCAAATACAGCCATTTTTGGCGCAAAATGGCCTCACAACCCATTCAAAACGGGTGAACGATGGAAAGTAGTTAATGCAATCCACGACGGGCCTGACTTCCTCGTGTCAAAGAGCCCTTTGGCACCCTCTAACTCCACAAAATGTGCGAGAAAAAACCCAAAAGGCCCTAGAAAGGCCCAAAATCTGTGCATTTTGGTTGCAATCACCCCCAAACCAAGAACGGGCCTACTGGCTCAAAGCACTGCTCCGACGGCCACCTAGTCCACCCGCAACCCCCCACTTTTGTGGCTTCCACCCATTCGAAATTGCCCGAATGGACGCCTAGACCACCATGCCGGTGCCCACTAGGCTCCAGCAAGGAGCGAGCTCGAGCCCCAAACGGGCCAGTCCCAAAATGGATCCTGGAGTTCCACCGAAGACAAAAAAATGGCCGTTTTCAAAGTTGCTCCCAGTCCACATGGGGTGCCAAAACAAGTGGTTTTGGCCTGTTTTGAGCCCACAGGGGCCTGTCCTCGCCTCCTGAAAATCACCATCCGTAGTATGTGTGTGGGGTGGGGGCGGATATCTGATGCTCAAGGGACAGCCCTGGTACTGGCCATGGGGCTGTATCCGACCCAGTGTGGATTACCTGCAGTCACTCCCCCACTTCCACGGATCTCTTTGCCTTCTTCTTCTGGCCCTTGTTCTTGCGCTCCCGGTTCGGGTCGTACCGCTCCCGCAGGGCCTGAGAGAAGCTCACATCCTCGCGCTTGGTGGTGATCTCCATGTATGCCGTGGCCACAATCTCTGCCACTGACATGCCCAGTAGAGGTAGACGGTGTGCGAGAAAGCCTGCCATGGCGGCAGCAAATTCGGTGGGCGGCACCGCAATCACCTTCAAGATGTTCCAAGGGTCCTGGCTGAGTAAGTCTACCACCTGCATTGAGACCAAATCAGGGCCAACAAATAAACATGACACCTTGTGGTCCCACACTATATACTCCCCACCCCTGTTCCCAAAAAATGTCACGTCTCCAATGACTGCAAATGAAGAGCACCTGTCCCTGAGTAAAAGTGTCCTTTTCTGAAATGCAAGCCCCCAGCCCCCAAATGAAAATGCAACTGGAAAGCTTGGGGACAACATGCAACTGATGTTAAGGGGCCTGGACAAACTCAATTGTTGTACTCCGGCTCCACTTTGTCTAGGGTACAGTTGGTGTCTAGACCGTGTCAATTTGGTTCTGGATTCAGCACCAAACTTGGTGACACAACCACCACTTTTGGATCATGTTTCGAGCCTTGGCGTTCAGGACCCTAACAATGCCGCCTCCAATCCTACATGGCCTGAATAGCAAATGCCAGATGTTTTGATGCATGCCCTGTTGAGATGAGCATTTTGCTCAAACCAGCCATGGTGTTGGCATTTCGCGTTGATCTTTTGCTTTCGGGCCCTCCGCAGTAGAATAAGGCTTCCTGAACGTTGTTTGCCTGTGAATGCACTGTCGCCTTGTACTCCTGTGCACCGGCCGTTTTACAGCTCAGTGGTGCAGTGTTGAGAATTGAGAGGAGCTTGCTGCTGCTGGTGTGCCTGCAGGGGACAGAGCCTCTTGTGCCAGTGCACAAGTTGGTGGTGGGTGCCAACTGCTCTCACCAAAAACCTGTTCCACACGTTACATTCCCTCAAAGTACCTGGCCACACCAGCCGGTGTGAGAAAAACTGAGTGCTAGACATATGCCTACAATAGAAGTAGTAGGTGCCAGTTGCTTCCACAGGAATTGCACTTTACAATCTTCTCATTGGGAATTATGGAGTAACAGGACATTCGCTAAGACCCTCCTTTTTTTTCTCGCTTCAAGAACGTTGGTTGTAGGGTTACCATGAACTATCTAGTACCCCCATGAGTGGCTTTTTTCCACTGGCCGGGTGAGGGCCCTTTTTGAACCCCCTTTTGGGGACCCCCGAGAACGGAGGGGTTACGTAGCAATTCCGCCCTCATTTGGGCCCCCGAGAAGGCAGGCCTGAGGTAGCCACTTCTGATTTTGTCCTCTTTGTTGGGAACCCCTGGGAACACAGGGGTTACATAGCGATTCCGCCCTCTTTTGGGCAGCCGGGAAGGCAGTGGCGAGGTGGCCACTTTTTATTTTGTTTCGTTTGTTGGGGATCCCCGAAAACGCACGGGTTGCATAGCAACTGCGCTATCTTTTGGGCCCCCGAGAAGGCAGGGGTGAGGTAGCCACTTCTGATTTTGTTCCCGTTTGTTGGGGATCCTCAAGAACGTAGGGGTTGCCAGAATATATCGCACCACACTCAAATCGCAAGTCGCGGGTCGCAAGTAGAAAGTAGAAGATTCAGAGGAAGCTGTGCGTCATGAGATTTTTTCAGTTTCAACCGCTTTTCTTGCAGATGTTTTTCAAGATGTTTTTCAAGCTATCCCTCTCACTTCAAAGAACGCTCCGCACACACACGGCTTGAAAGTGGACATTGTCGGTGGGATAGCCAATGCTTTGTGCTCCCGATTGACGCACATGAAGCACACACCGGCTGATGGTGGGCGGGAGCAGCATCTTGGGAATGATCCGGATGTCTATCCCATTCAAGGTGCTTGCACACATTTTCTTACTTCCTTCATTCAAGTCCTTGAGGAGCGCTTTGCTGGTGGGGTTCGGGTGCAGCAAGGGGACTACCGGATTGGATTGAGGCATCATCTTGCTCATGGGGGTGTGTTTTTTTCTAATGTGACATCCCATGACCACGGCGAAAGCACACATCGCTTGTGCGAGGTCCTGTGAATTCAGTGTAATGGGCCATGTGTTGAGGAGTGGTGTCCAGGTGAAGCGTTTGCCGAGCTGTGTGACAAGCAATTTAGACCACGACGTCGGGTGCAACGACACATTGTAGACGTAGAGGATACCACGTTGCTCTGCTTTGAAGCATTCAAAAATTTTTCAGTTCTCTGTGATGTGGAGGATTTTCAACCCACCAAAAAGATGATGTCATTTTGGGCAAGACCTAGCATGGCACGCACACAGCAACCTGAAATTTCCGAAACCGAAGAGATGTATGGCAAGGAGGGGGATGCGGACTCAGAAGTTGAGGAGGACCTTATTCAGCCCACAACAATTTTTAAAGCTATGCAACAACCCAAGAAGGATACCTCCATTCCTTCAGGAGGGTTTCGGTATGATATGCATGCAGTGCTTGCCGCGTCTATGCAAGATGGCGCCATGCATGAGTGGGTGCTGTGTGAACACAGGGCTGTCTGCCGCACGTATGGTCTGTCTGTTCGGGGGACCAAGGCAAACGTGAGCAAAGCAAGCAACTATTACGCGCTGTTATCCACACAACTTGTGGATCGTTTGATTACAAAGCTAGTGGGCGTGAATAATCTGAAACGGTTTAGTGTTGGTCTCTATGTTTGTGCTATGGACTGCCATCCCAGGCAGTGTGGTGGTATACTCAAGGAGTCCCACTGCCCAACGCTTCCAAGTAGTGTTGGAGTGCAGAAGGAGTCGCACCACCCACTGCTCCCTTGTACTTTCAAAGTAGACCAAAGGAGTCAATCTGCCAACTACTCCCGAGCAGCGTCTCAATGTGTACTGCCTGTTATTATGCTGCACCGTGGCGATGGATTGAAGGAGGTCCGGCTTGGATTGGTCCCCGGCGATGTGGCACTGTACCGCCTATGCCCACTACCCCTCAGCATTGTGGCATTGCACTCAACGATTTCCATTGTCCACTAATCCCTAGCAGTGAGGTGATAAAACGAAGGACGCCGGTTGTCCACTACTCCTCCGCATTGCGGCAACATACCCGAAGAGTCCCATTGCCCACTGCCACCCAGTAATGCACCACTTTGCAAAAGGTACCCCATTGCCTAGTCCTTCCCGGCAATGTGCCGGTATACAGAAGGAGTGCTACTACCCAAATTTCCTTAGTAGTGTGGCAAGGTATTGAAGCACTCCTTTTGTGTATTGTCCCCCAAAAGTGTGGCAGTGTACTAAAGCAGTCCCACTCCCTGGTGCTCCCCAATAGTGTGGCAGTGTATTGAAAGATCACCATTGCCCCCTTCTCCCCAGCCTATGGCACTTTACTGAAAGAGTGCCACTGCCCATTGCTCCCCAACATTGAGGCGCTGTATGGGCCGAGTCCAACTCCATGTTGCCCCAAGGACGTGTTCCAACGTACAAAACGGGTTGTAGTGCCATATCTGCTCTCGCAAGTGGGGCATTGTAAAGAAGAAGTTTCACCGTCCACCACCCCCAGGGCAGTGAGGCAGTATGCAGCAAAAATTGCAATGCCAACTGCCCAAGGGAAGCAGGTCAATGTACAAAAGAACCTCAACTATCCATTGTGCCTTGCAATGAGGCAACGTGCCCAAGGTTCCCTTTTGCCCACAACCAATTGCATACTCGAACGTGGCAACAAACGGAAGATTCCCAACTGCCCGTTGCACTTCGTAAGGACACGCTTTAATGAGGATTGATAAAAACCAATCTCTAATGGGCGGCTGGAAACGGAAAGAACCCCAATGCCCACTATCTGTTGCAATGATGTGTTGTCCCCGGGAAGGGGGGGGGGGGTAGCGGGAACCCCCCCCCTTCCCGGGCTCAACTTTTGTTTGACGACACAGACCAAGGGCGGGGCCGTGAACCAAAAACTAAGTGTTTTTGTGTACAAGGGGCATGATTTGTTGGAAAAAAATGTGTTTCACTCCAAGTGGCGCATTTGGGACCGTTTGCAATTTTGCTTCCCGGGAGGTATGGGATACTTCCCGGGAGGAGATGCAGACCAGAAAGAGGTTTCTGAATTGGGTGTACACCACACATACTGACCAGGAACCCCTTGCCGAATGCACTTCCCGATGGGGTTCGTGATTTTGGGTGGCACACAACAATGGGCACAACAAACAATCCACAACACAATGGTTCACTTGTATGTGGTTGTTACTCCTTTCTTTGCCCCTTGTTACTTTCATGCTTCACTCCCCCCGTCTTTTGTAACGCCTTCAACCCCTCATCCAAGGCATACATCTCTAGGATATGTGCCACCACCCCCTAAAGCAGTTTTGCAGTTGTGTTTTGAATGGTGAGTTCTGCCGTTCGGTTGGTACAGAAGTGAACATGTACATACTCCTATATTTCCTAAGAACCCATGCGCCGTGCGCCACCATCCAATGGAGCCACAAAGTTGGTTTCCATTTCATGAGGCTCCAACACACACCAAGTTGTTTGGCTGCTTGGTCCGCACAAGCCACCTCCGGGTCGCTCAAGAATGTCTCTTTTCTCCACAATCCGTGTAGGTCGGCCGCACTCCTAATGATACTAAAAAAAAAACGGGTACACCTTAACATTCTTCCCCTCCACAGTGCGGTTAGGGTAGAACTCCTTCAACAACTCCACTACACGAGTCTGACCGGCTTTTCCAAAAAAAATTTTCACCGACGTAAGGTCAAACATATCCTTTGTTTGAGGCCAGAGTGCAACACGGTCGGCCAACGGTATATTTGCAGCTTCTTGCATAATGTCCGACCAGACTTCTTGCATGTAACCTATGAGCCCCCATCCATCCCCTCCTGCTACCCATGCTGACAAGTCACTTGCTAGTTGCTTGGCAACTGCATTGCAAGGTCATTCCACACAATGTGCATAGCCCCCCACCCTCTTAGTTCGCCGCACTGCTCTTCAGAATGCACCCCAACGGGCCGTCGGGGTTATGTTGTCATGCAGTTCTAAGCAATCCCTGTCCTCAACGGTGCAACACTTGGTCAAGGGGCTATAGTTGTTAACCTGCATCCCCTTTCCATCCCCGGTTATAAAGCATTCAAACCCTCTTGTTTGTCCGTTTTCAAGCACTACGTTGCTGTGGGCCTCTAAGTACTCCACCTAGCTATCCAATCCAGCCGCCTCATCCATCCCGCACAGCCATGCTCGATCGTCGGCGCCTGTCATCACCAACCATGTGGCCCCATTCGCCGGCACGCCTGCATCACGGGGCCCTCCGGGCCATACCCCAACGAATACGTCCGCCCCAGCGGCGGACGTTCGCCACAACGGGCAGGCTTCCACAAAGATGATGACGGGGATCTGACACCATCCGGGTGGGACCGTGAGCACGCCCGTCTGTTGTGCCAACGCCACTTCCCTTGGTACACACTAGAATACCCAATCTCGTTCTAAAAACCAACACACTTGACGCATGCATAGTGATATGTGCCCCCCCCCACACACTTTGGCATGGGCATATGCACAACACAACACACAGCACAAGATGTCACGGGGGGGGGGGGTGGGCCAAGAGGTCGAACACAAGCACCGCACAAACACCCCCTCAGTGTCAAGCTATCAGCCCCCCCCCCTCTTTCCATGTTCTGGTCTGGGTTGTGGGGCCCCTGCTTGTTTTGCCTAAGGTTAGGGAGGGTATCCATTTCCTCTTTGCAGGTGTGCTGGTTTTTTTTTTCAATGTGGATGTCAAGAAATGGGTACACAGTGACACCAAGAGGTAGGTGTGTTACTCCTTCCCTCCTCCCTGCCATGTACACGTGTGCGACCGTGTGTCTGTGGTAGGGGGTCTCCTAGTGCACTGCTGTAGCGTCAGGAGCTGTGCTGTGCGGGTCAGTGGTATGCTTTGTCCCCCCTCCTCCCAGTTTATGCACCCCCCCCCCCCCCCCCTGTGTGCACTGGTACCTGGCTTGTTGGTTGGTTGGCTGTTGGTTTTCGGGTTGCTTGGTTGGTTGTGGGTTGATTGGTTCTGGCCCAACTGAGTTTGGCTAGTTGTTTGGTTAGTTGGTTGGTTGGTTGGTTGGTTGATTGGTTGGTTGGTTGGTTGGTTGGTATGTTGGTTGGTTGGTTGTTGGCTAGTTGCTAGGGTGTGTGTGTGTGTGTATTGTCTGTACACATGCTGTGTGGTGTTGCTGCACAGTGTGTCTGTGTGTAAGCTTGTATGTGCAGCGATTGCAGAGGTCCTGGGGCGGGGTTGTGCACATATCATTTTGGCGTTCTAGCGAGGTGTTCTAGCGCCGTTCTAGTGGCGCTCTAGCGGCGCCGCTTCGCTCCCTAGAACGGCGCTAGAACACCTCGCTAGAACGCCGCTAGAACGCCAAAATGAAATGTGCAAAACCCCCCCAAAGACCCTTGCAATCGCTGCACATACAGGCTTACACACAGACACACTGTGCAGCAACACCACACAGCACGTGTGCAGACAATACACACACACACACACCCCAGCAACTAGCCAACAACCAACCAACCAACAAACCAACCAACCAACCAACCAACCACCCCACCAACCAGCCAAACTCAGCTGTGCGAGAACCAATCAACCAACAACCAACCAACCAACGCAACAACCAACCAAGCAACCCGAAAACCAACAGCCAACCAACCAACAAGCCAGGTACCAGTGCACACGGGGGGGGGGGGGTTGCAGAACCTGGGAGGAGGGGGGACAAAGCATACCACTGACCCGCACAGCAGCACAGTGCATAACCCAGCTGGGGGGGGGGGGCAAGGGAGGAGGGATGGTGGGAAGGGGGATCCTACAGTAGACAACCCCACACCACAGACAAACATGGTAGGGAGGAGGGAAGGAGTAACACACCTACCTCTTGGTGTCACTGTGTACCCACTTCTTGACATCCACATTGGAATAAAAAAAAGCAGCACACCTGCAAAGAGGAAATGGATACCCTCCTTAACCTTAAGCGCAACAAGCAGGGGCCCCACAACCCAGACCACAACATGGAAAGGGGGGGGGGCTGATAGCTTGACACTGAGGGGGTGTTTGTGCGGTGCTTAATTAATTAATTGTTTTTGGCCTCTTACCCACCCTCCCCACCCTTGACATTGTATGTTGTGTGTTGTGTTGTGCATATGCTTTTGCAAAATTGTGTGTATGCTGGGGGGGGGGGGGGATATGCGTATGCATGTGTCAAGTGTGTTGGTGGCTATGTGTGTGTGTGTCATGCACCCCCCAACACACTGTGATAATTTGCTTTTTTATGTTCTACCTATTCGACCACTCCAGGCTAGAACGATCTGTGTTCTAGGCTACAACAATTCTAGGCTAGAACATCTAGGCTAGAGTGTTCTAGGCTAGAACAAGGTTGGGTCTTCTAGCGTGTGCCAGGGGTTGGTGTTGCACAAGCTCCGTGAGTGACACGACGGCCCCCGGCCGCCGCTAGGTCCCGGGACCAATCACAAGCACGGGGGTGGCTGCATACGGCGTAAGTGCTCGCCGCGTTTGCAACAATTTCTGGCGGGTGCAGTGGCGGCTCATCTTGAGCGTCTGGCTCACTGAGAGCATCATGGACCGTGTAGTCCGGAGAACGTCCACCGCATAAGCAGCATGTCCGGTCTCCGCATCGCACGCAGCCTGCTCATCTAGACACCCACTGGTGAGCACGACAACACCCGTGGACGTCACCGATAGGGTCACTCGCTGTCGTTGAGCAAGGCACGGGTCACACGCTCCACTAGAGCCAAGTGCTCTGCCTTGCCGTCGGGGTTCAACATGGCAAAAGGTTTGCGCGTCAGCCGCAACACATCGGCCTCAAAGCTTTTGACAAGGTCGTCCATGGGGGATGGTGGCAGTACAAACGGCCGTGGACAAGAAGTAAGCCATGAAGGGTAAATAGGAAGGAGTTGCAAATTAGGAACTCCTTCCGGGGACTATCTTCAGGAACATGTTGCTAATCACGAAGGTTTTCGTGCTCAGGGTTCCTGGCTGCACATCCTGACTGGGAAGGTGTTCCTGAATAGGGTTCCTGAATATACTTCGTGATCAGGAACCCCATGTTGATCACCCTTCCAGTCCTACTTGTTGACCCAGTTCCCATGTGCCATTCTTTGGGTTTGGTGCATTTCGAGGGGGAAGGGGGGGGGGGGCTTGCATATGTTTCGGAGGGAAAGGGGGGGGGGGCAGGGGGTTGCTCTAGTTTCCGTGAGGGTGCCTTTTGGGGAGGGGAAGATTTGATTTGATTTGAGGGCCAATCTTGAGGCTCAGAGCCCGCCTGGGGGCTGCACGATGGCTTTCCCGACGACTCTGCATATCAGCTGGCTGTGCATGACATGCACGCCCCATCCGGCCCGCGGGCCGGGGCGGGGGGGGGGGGGGGGGGGCAAGCCACACCGCCGTGCCCCGGGTAGGGACGGGGGGGGTCACTTCTTCTAGGGGGCTCCCACGTGCGTGTGTGTTGTGCCGTACCGCTCCGTGTGTGCCGTGCTTCACCGCCTTCTACTGCACTGCACAATGAGTGCCGTGGTGCACCGCACTATGCACCGCACTACACCCTTTGCGCCATGCCACACCGCATTGTGTGTGCAGTGGCGCAGTGCACTGTGGTGTCTCCCACCCCCGTGCCGCGTGCACGTGAGCACCGGTTGGAGGATACGGTGGGTTTGGTGCATGCACAGACAACCTCCGCCGAGTCAGCGCTCGAGGGACATGGGGGTGCTGCACCAGCAGCACCCAGGCCGCTGCGCACGTACCGCAGCGGTTGTAGTCCACCTTTAGCCGCAGCCGTGATGTCTCTGCCACTCCACGCCTAGCCCCCGACCCGTGACCAATCGAGGGACTATAGGGGTGCCGCTACAGCCACACCCAGGCGGCAGCCGCTGCTTTTGCCCTGCGCCGCATCTATTCTGCACCACACCCTCGCCCCGGTACCTCCGAGGGCTCATAGCGTTGCCGCTATTGCAGCACTCAGCCGCAACACGTGCACAGCAGCCGCTGCCAATGCCTTGCAGCGGCTGCTACTTTGGCATCGCGCCGGCGCTGCTGCATGGTACAGCTGGACCCCTGCGCCATGTCATCCCACCGAGCGATCTGGAGCCCCCGGCACCGCAGCGCCTGTATCCCGGCCGGCGGGTGAGGGACGCTGAGGCGGCGAACGGGGAGGGGACCTGCCCTCAACTGGGAGGGGAGGGGGGGGGGGGTGGCGCGGTTGGGGGGGAGGGGGCGGGGGCGCCCTTCCCCAAGAGGTTGAGGGGCCCAAGGGGTGGAGTGGGTCCGCGTGTGCTACGCTATGTACCTGCGGCTCACTTGGAAATGTGAAGTTGGGGCTCATTTGGGGCTAAAACGGCTCATTTGGGGCTAAGTGGTGTTTTTCAAGGGGTTTAATGTGAAAACTTGTGGCTTTCGGGGGTGGGTTGGGGTTTTGGAATGTCCCCAAAGGGATACCAATCCCTAGGCCGAGAGGATTTCACCGGGGGGGTTTCTTTTTTTTCGACAGCTCAGTTGACTGAGCACCCCGACTGAGCCGTCACTGAGCCGTCACTGAGCCGGCTCACTGAGCGCTCACTGAGGGCTCACTGAGCGCTCAGTGAGCCGGCTCAGTGACGGCTCAGTCGGGCGCTCAGTCAACTAAGCCGTCGCCAAAAAAAGTACGCCCCTCCTTGAACCCTAACCAAGTGAGTATCTAAAACTTCTAAAAACATTAAATGCACATTACGTAGCATGCAAAACGCACAACAAACAAGCACAAAGACATCGCAATGCACAACTGAGCCCCAAATGAGCCCCAACTTCACATTTCCACTTAGCCACCAGTGAGCCGCAGGTACATACAATGCACAATGCGCGATATGCTGCACTGCACTGTGTGTGGTGCGTTGCGGGTGCTATGTGCCGCGCTCTGCTCTGCACTGTGCTGTGCTGAGCACTGCACCTTTTGGTGCCTTGCCGCACTACACCACGGGCGTTGTGCCGCATTGCACTACATTGCACTGCGCTACAGTGCCTTGCGTGGGCTATGTTGCGCCGCACCGTGCTGCGCTTCGCACTACGTTGTGTGTGCCGTGCTGCAGAGTATCGTGCGGTGCGCTCCACTACACCGCATGTGCACCACACTGCACACTGCGTGCGTGCTGCACTACACCGCAACGTGTTGTTTCAAAGGGCACCATGCCGTGCGGCTACCTGCACAATACACCTGCGCACACTGTGCCGCAGTGCGTTGGGCGCTGCAGCGCCACAATGCACGAGCAGACCAACCCTGAATAGCTTCCCTACCTGCCCTAACTAGCCACGCCACCACAGTGCGGGGGAGAGGGGGGGAATACAATATGTGTGTTGCGCCTCACTGCATTGTGTGTGTTGTGCCTCGGTTCGCGTGTGCTGCGCCGGGCAGCACTTTGTGCGCCGTGCCGTGGTACAAGACGCGGCACTATTATGCTCCAAGCGTGCGCTGTGCAGCGCTGCACTGTGCGCGTGCTGTGCAATACCGCACCGTGGGTGTGCGGTGCTGAACTGCATGAACGGTGTGTGTCCTTTTGCGGTGCACTATGGCACGCACAACACCGCAATGTGCACGTTGTGCAGTACCGCACCGTGAGCGTTGTGCCGCGCCGCACGGTGTGTGCTGCGCTGCAGTACATTGTGCCGTGCACAGCACTTCGATGTGCGTGCTGCGTTGCACGGCGCTATATGCTCGGTGCTCAACACATCACTGTGTGTGCTGCTCACTGTAGTGCTGCAGCGCAGTGCACTGCGCCGTGCAGTGCTTGCCCATGCGGCACTGCCTTGTGCGTGCTCCGCTGCACATGCAGCGCACGAAGTTAGCTGCGCGGCACCGTGATCTGCTTTGCACTGTACCAGAGGGTGTGCTGCGGTGCACCGCACTGTGCTGTGCTGCACTGAGAACGCGTTGCACGGCACCGAGTGCGTTGTGCTGCACTGCTCTATGTTGTGGGCAGCATTGCACGGAGTGTGTTTTGCTGCACAGTGCAGCGTGTGCTATGCTGCACGGCAAAGGGGGTGCCGCGCTGCACCGCGCTGTGTGCGTGCTATGCTGCACCGTTGTATGTATGTGGTGCTGCACCGCAATGTATTGCGCATGGCACTACACTATGAGCACTGTATCGGACTACCCTGCGTTTGTTATGCTGCACGGCAGGGCAAGTGCCGTGCCGCACCGCCTTGTGAACGCTGTGGCGCGCCGCACTTTGTGTGTTGTGTTGTGCTGCATTCTGTGCGCCCCGCACTGCTCTACGTGTTTTGTTGCGCCGCGCACTGCAATGCACTGTCTGCTATGCTGCACCGCACAATGTTGCGCACGGTATTGCACTCTGCGTGTTGTTGTGCCGTGCACTACACTGCACAGTGTCCTGTGCCGCACCGCACTGTGTGCGGTGTGCTGCACAGCACTGTGCTACGCTCGGCACTGCACTATATGTGTTGTGCTGCACGGCACCGTGTGTGTTGAGCTCCACGGCACTGTGCGGGATGTGCTTCGCTACACAGTGTGTGTGTTGTGCTACGGCGCACTGTGTGTGTTGTGCCGCACCACAGTGTGTTGCGCTCGGCACTGCACTTTGCCCGTTCTGCTGCACTGCCCCGAACGTGCTGTGTTGCATCGCTCGGCGGGTGCTCCGCTGCACTGAGCTGCATTGTGCTCTGCACAGCTTCGTGCGTGCTGTGCCGCAGTGCGCTATGTTGCGTGTGGCATTGTATTGTGTGTGCCGTGCTATCTTGCATTGTGTGCGCCGCGCTACACTACACACCGCACGTCGCAGTGTGTGTTGTGTTGTGCTACATTGTGTGCACTGTGCTCTTCACTACACCGTGTGTGCTGCGCTGTACTGAACTTTGTGCGTTCTGCGGCACGGTCCCGTGCGTTCTGCTCGCTCCGCAGTGTGCCGTGCTTTGCCGCACACGTGCACTTTGCAATGTGTGTGCGGGGGACAGTGTGTGCTGTGCTACACCATGCGGTGTGTGTTGTGCCGCATAGACCTGTGTGTGATGTGGTACGCTGCAATATGTGTGCTATGCTCTGCTACTCCGTGCGCGCTCCCCACTGCTATGTGTAGTCTTATGTGCCGTGCACTGCTATGTACTTTGCACTGTGCTGCAATATACACTGTGCGCCCTGTGCTGCGGTGCATTGGGTTGCGCTGGCACTGCACAATGGTTAGACCGTGTTCAATGTGCTGCACTGCACGGTGTGTGGGGTGATGCACAACACTATGCGTGCCGTTCCGCAGCGCACTGTGTGTGCGCTGTGCCGCACAACAATGTGCGTGCCTTGCTGCACCGCACGGTGCATGTGCTGTGCTACACCACACTACGTGTATTGTGCTGCATCGCTCTGTGTGGCGCATCGCACTGCAATGTGTGTGTTGTGCCGCACCCTACCGTGTGTATCGTGTTGCACCCTGCCCTGCCGTGTTGTGCTCTGCACTGCATCGAGCGTGCTCTGCTAGACTGCTCTGCACGTTGTGTGCCGTGCTGGACGGCAGGGTGAGTGCCGTGCTGCACTGCACTGTGTGTCTGTTGAGGTGCACTGGATTGTGTGTGTTGTGCTACACCGCGTTGGGCTTCACGGGGCCATACTGTACCCCGCCCCCAAAACAAGGTACAAATTTTGCACCTAGGGGACCCCTTGCTCTTGGTAGTAACAAATGAGTATCTCTATTTACCTAAAATGCCATTCTCATGTAACCACATCCTAGTTGGCAAAACACAATAACCATGTATGCGTACTGGAAAAGCAGAGGAAGAATGCAGGTTTCTTCAATACAACACACCTTTCTCTGTGACACACAAATGTATCAACCTGCGAAGCAATGAAGTGCAAGAAGTAGGGTAGGACACCCTTGGCAAGGATCGCTGCACCCTGTGTGTGCCCAAAAAGCTGTCAATTGACAGTCACTCAAATTCATGCATCATAATCAAGGTCTCTATTTGTCATTAATGAGACCTGTGGGCGAAATTTAGTCCAGCCTTGCAAAAAAGTGAAAACGAACCGTGTATTCCAAGAAATACCTGAACCTGGGCGAAAATTTTTCCAGCTTTAGTAAAACACGAAAAAACAGTGCGCAAGACGTCACTGGTATTTGCAGAGACAGCGCAAAATGCCATTCTGACGTGTAACAGGGAAAACATACAACACAGCAGTCAGAGCACACACCACTGTCACTCTATCGCCGCTTCCTCAGACCAGGTGCCTTTGGTTCGGCACCCTTACCAGTAATCTACCCACCATTTGCTTGTGCTGCCTCGTCGCCAGGCATCGCACTGTTAGCACTACCAGTGGCACCACGTCCATTTTGTGTCTGCCGGGACGGTGTGAAGTGGGCTGCAAACGTGCCCAGCGCCTTGGTGGGTGGAGGCTTTGCACCAGGCTTGGGGCTCTGCTGTGAGGGGCTTCCTCCAGCCTTTGAGTTTTGAGCCCTGGCGGGGGGGCCGTCCCTCCTGCTTGCTGGTTGCCTTTTGGTGGGGGGGGGGGGGGTGTTTCTGTGATTCACCGTCCTCTTCCTCTGGTTGGGTGGCCTCCTCTTCTTGCTCTTCTGCAGGACCAACAACCATCTTGGTACACGACTAGAACTGAAGGCAGCCCGCACATGCCCAACATTACGTCTAGTCTTTCTATTGTGACGCAAATCTAGTGCCAGCTGCAGCAGCGGGAGTGTCGTCCCTTTGCTCAATGCCACCCGAATGAGAGCCTTCGGGGTACGAACGCGAGTACCGCCCACGGCTGTTTGAAGAAAGCGCACATCAATCATGTCTCACAGCCACATTGGCAGAAGCACCCCTAAGTGTCAGTGAACAGAACCCAACAGAGGTACCACCCTGTAGGTAAAGGGTGTCAAGGCAAGTTGACAGAAATTTCGCCCATGTTGAACATTATCGACTCGTGGGCCTAAGTGACAGGCAGGCAGAGGGCAACATATCATGCACAGCACAAGAAAATAAGCAACAGGGGGGGGCTGGAAGAAATTTCGCCCGGGATCACTAATTGGTGTTTTTAAGCTATATATTTTGCAGTAGAGGCAGAGTTGGGCGAAATTTCGCCCAGGGTCATCAAGACATCAAAATATGTATACATTTTTACTATCCGGGGGGGCTGGGGGAAATTTCGGCCAGGGCTTGGCAAATTGGTAAATACAGACAGTGAATTTCAGCTTCAAAGTGTGTATGCATAGTACACGCAATAAATGTACAGTTTTTCATCACCACCTATTACAGTACAGGCGACACCTGGAAAACATAGGCAGAAAAACAAAACACAGAAAAGGCGACAAAGTGCACATGTTTGGGTCATAAGGGGCGCGTAGTTAGCGTGGCCTAAGGTGTTTGCACTGTGCTGCAGTGCAGTGTGTGTACTGCACTGCACCGCAATGTGCAGTGCATTGCACTGCTTTGTGCGTGGTGTGCTACATTGCACTGTGTGCGGTGCGCTCCACATCGCACCGCGTGTGCTCTAGTGCTTTGCACTGTGCTGTGCTGCACACTATAGTGTATTGCACTGTCTGTGCCGTGCTGCACTGTGCTGTGCCGTGCATTTCCACTCACCATGTGCTACCATAGGTACACGCTAGAATACCCAATGTCATTCTAGCCTAGACCGCGCTAGAGCGGCTAGAACGAAAAAAGAGGGGGGTGCGCCGACCCATGGGCATAAGGGGGCGGGGGTATGAAGGGTGTAATTTGGACCCCTATTACCATACTAGGGGGTCCATACGTTGTTATTTAGAAAAACAAATTTTTGACATGAAAGTCAACAAGTACAAAAAACCGTTCTAAGAACGTTCTAGCGGCGCTCTAGCGCAGCCCCGCTACAACGGCGCTAGAACGTTCCTAGAACGCTTCTCTAGAACGACGCTAGAACAAAACCATGCACACACATTTGGCAAGTAAAACACACCAATGTGGGAAGGGGGGGGATTCCATGACACATAGACACATGGAAACCATCACATTTGGCACATGTCTAGTCATATGTGCGCACACACACACACACACACATGCACACACACATTTTGACATAGGCATGGGCACTGCGGGGGTGCCCTCCCTTCAAG
>CAXIWF010001039.1:0-24629 GCA_964036045.1 Eutreptiella sp. 'Long Island Sound 2002' | reverse complement strand
GAATCTTGCCTTGCAATACCCACTTCAATCCCTATCTCCATTCGTAGCAATGCCTTTGAGACCCTCTCACTTCTCATAAAAAGCACACAGCGAATCAGAATCCTTGTTTATTATGGCATTTTATTTCGGATTTCTCAATCTTGCCACAGCCACACACACCTTTTGATTTCATTGGCAGTCCTTGCTTTTGGTTCACAGTGTGGTCCTTGCACTTCATACATATTGTGTGCACATGCATGCACTGCATGGTGCTTTTAGACCGTACCCCCCATAGAAAACCCCAAACCCCTTCCACACGCTCTCAAAACCAAACCACCCCCAAAAGCCCAACTTCGGGGGAGTATCCGCGCCACACGCGCACCACACGCTACTTTTACAGTGGGTTTACCCGGAATGGGTTGGCTTCCCCCCCCACCCAAAATGCCCCCCCTAGGGAGAGTTAACCCTTGGGTACAAGACCTATGTAAACCCTTGGGTACAAGACCTATGTAAACATCCCTCCTGACCACAAACATTGCACAATCAAAAGGGCAACTCGGTGAAATAATGTGTTGTGTGCCAGCAATGCATTCCCACGTGTGGCGATGGAGGGACAAAGGTGGACCGCAAGGCGGAAGATAAAGACGCATGCCTCTAGTTGGAGGCCGGATGGTGACCCTGTTCTTTTCACAAATGTTTGGCCATACCGGCATCTTGTTTAGATGGGCAACAATGTCGGCTTTTCCTACCATTGTCCTATTAGCGCAAGGAAATTAGCTCTTCCGGCCTAGCCACTAGTTCATCGACAGCTGCTTGGTCGGGTTGGAGAGCTAAATCTCTGCGCTACGCGCCGCATCAAGTGCTCCCTCCCCCACGTGACTCCAAATGGTGTACCCAACAAGGGGAGGAATCCGAAATGGCTACATAACCCATAGACAAGGGGTCCATGAGGTAATGGCTGCAGGTTCTTGGCTAGGCTAGACCGCCTATTCTCCGCACCATGGGGGAATGTTTGCCTGGCACGCGCCCGGCGCATGCCCGGCGCACTACCTTTGTATTCAGTATCTTATCTCTAGCCCCAAGTTTATCCCCACCTAGGGAAATCCCCCAAGTAGACGGCACTTGACCGCAAACCTTCCCTGCAAGGCACCTTGTATAAACCGAAATATGAGAATTCAACAACACAAAATGTCACTCCCACCACTTCCAACCAACACCCTTGCCATCATCACAAACTAGGTACAAAGGATGGGCCAAATTCTTAGACACGGCGAGAAGGTACTGCAAATTGTTTGGTGAGGTGGAGGCAAAAATAGGCACGGGTGGGGAATGGTCAAAAAAAGATGCCCGGCGCGCGCCCGGTGCGCTAATGCTCCCCCCCATGTGCCCGCTGCACGCCCCTAGCGTCAAGTGCGCCCCCTTTGCACGGTTGTTCCCTACATTGCCCTACCATAAGACGACATGTGAAAGAGATGGTGGCCGTTGTCTCCATCAATTGTAGCACAATCCATGTTTGTCTATAAGAGGCCACGACGGTTGATTGGGACTTAACAAGGAAAATCAAACCAACGTGACCTTGTGATGCACTTGTGCAAATTAGTACCAGCTCCCTCCGTTCCTTAAAATGCTGAAATGCCACTTGCATGCAAACAAATGCTCAATCCATGCCCAAACGAAACCACAAACATCATTGTATTCCTTTTGCCGCTTGGTAAGGGTCTTTTGGCCAATGGACAGCACCACTACATGGAGGCGTCCCCTATATGCACCACCCACACATCACTCTTCCCCTCGCTGTTTTCAGTTTTCATAATCTTGCTTTGCCCATAAGGTAACGTGGACCTGTTTTGCAAAAAACAGTTGCAAACCAATTCTACGTACATTCCATGAACCCCATGCCAACAATTTCTCGCCACATGTACTCCCACAATACCATTTATCAGTCTTGAGCCGAAAAAAACCACCGTGGTATGCCTCTCTTGCTTTCCTCTAGGATTCCAAAGCTCCATAGTTCAAATTCCGGGCACGTGGAATTGAGCAGGGGTTATAAATGAGTTACAAGTTTTGCTATGTTCACCCGGAGACCCTTGCTATTATGTTTGGGTCTACTTGCCTTGTCTGGGCACTGTTTTTCTGGCCTTGGTTGGGAGTTTCTTTTGGATCTGCGGGCTGAAAGCCGTGACACTTTTCCAAAAGGATTGGGGCTGTGTCCCAAAATTGGGGGAGGGTATCCTGGGAGATACCCCTCTCAGCATCATGTCCAAAAAGCGCGGTCACAGCGCCTGTCGTCGGTGTGAATCCCAAACACCATATGCAAGGGCCCAGAACCGCAGACTTTTTGTGGTCCATACTCTCCAAACCCTCCTGACAACTTTCATCCAACTGCATCGTGCCTTTCTCCTGCATGTTTTCTTTCTCCTGCTCGCCGTAGGCACATGGGCAGACGGTCAAAGCACTGGTCACACTGGGGCCTCAGACTGACACAAGGATTACCCACCGCTGTGTCAAGGGTCCCTCCGCTCAGCTTGGCAAAAAGAACGGATAACAGGGGACACACTGCACGGGAAGGGTGGACATGCAGCTCTGCAGAGGGCTTGCCGTGCTACATCACATTGGTGCTGCATGAAAGGGCTTGACCACTCACAGCTTGGCGTCCAATCAATGGTGCAAAGCGGTCCACAGTGGTTGGCAGTCAGCCGATGCCCAAATGGCCCAACTGCCATCAGCAGGCATGCCCACCCCCCTTGCCCTTGCTACTGGACCTTGGAATCTCGAATGGATCGCCAGGCCGTGAGGGTAACCATCACACTGGTAGGGCAAGAGGCTCCCCCATTCACCAGTTAGGGCTGCTCAAAAGTGTGCCTATGGCCATCCATGATGCCTGTCACGCCAGTTGCAGTGTTCATCCTTTCATTGCGCAGGACCGCCTCAACCAACCCCCCAACTTCAAGGTGTGTTGGGGGGGGGGGGGGTTGTGAAATTTGTGGTGTTGCAGGTGGCGCAATTGTCGCACTTTCCGCGCCGCACGACCGCCTTTGGTATCTGGCTTGCAATATGATGGGTGGTGGCCCGACATTGAGAGAGAGAGAGAGAGAGAGAGAGAGAGAGAGAGAGAGAGACAGAGCGATGGTCGGTTCTCATTGACTGAATGCCCCCGCCATAGGCACTTCCAGCCTTTGGTCCAATGCCGTGCGTCCTCCACAATAAAGCTGCAATCCACTATGTACAGGGGGCTGTGCCCTGCTTCGAAGTTTCGCGCACATTGACAGACCAATGCCATCCATGCATAGTATGGGACAAAGTCAAGGCAAACCTCACAAACACGGGTGGCCCTGCTAGTCGTCCTTGGCACTCTTCTGGCCTGAGAGGCTGACTATTCGGCCCCATGTGTGGGTCTGTGCGTGACAGAGCTGAGAGGCTGTGTGACCTGGCACCTGGCCTGCCATTGGGGGGCAGGGGCTGAACCAGAGCCTGGGGGCATCCAGGACAACAGCGCTGGATCAATGGAGCACAGTCCCGTGGGATTATAAGATGTCTTGTGGGAACACCTGCGCGCTTCTGCGCAACGCCTGCAGGCTTTGACATGGAGCCCCAGAGCGCAACCTCCAGACATGCACCCCTTGAGGCCGCTGCTTAAGGACCTCTTGGGGGGCTGTGAAGCAACAATACTGAGCTACCGATATAGAGCACCAAATGGTGGGGGGGGGGGGGGGGGGGGTGGCACAAGGCCTTGGTGGGGGGGGGGGGGGGATTTGAGGTAGAAGGGGGTGCCCACCTTCATAGGCATTGTTTTGGGACTCAAGTTTCCCGAAGGAAATCAGGCACAGGAATCCGAAAGGCGTGGAATTCTAGGACGCGAAAAATGGGTTATGCCGGCTGCATGGGGTTGGTCACATGGGCTGAGCAGGTGTCCCGGGCAGCTTTTGCATCAATGGCCAGGGCCTCCAACACTGGGAGCACAGAGAGTAGCGCGTCAGCCGGTAGACAGCGAACTCACCTGCAACCGGCTGTCCTGGTGAATAATGGTTGTGTACATTTGGCTGCCTTGCGCCTTGAAGCATGAATGGGTGTCGTTGTTGTCCATGACCTGTTGGAGCCCATCTTCTCCGGGGCATGGGTTGGCCCAGCCATTGCCAGTGTATGCCAAGTCCATGTGTGCGCAGATGTGGATCTCCTTTATCCGGGACCGTGGGCAGATGGCCGTCAAGAGTGGGCAGGCTGTATCGGGCTTTCCTTGGCCCCAAGGATCCCCCTGGGGGGGGGGGGGGGCATTTCGGGTCCTGGCACACCCCTGCCAACCCACACACCCATCCACATCAGAACAATTTTCCTCGGGGGAAATAATAAAACTTATTAGAGGGGCCCGAAATTGGGGGCCAATTTTAAGTCCACTTGCTATTTTTTTTTGGGCCTCTGACCCATCCTCGGGAGTGGGGGTTTGTTGCCTCTAAGAATGGCCTGCGCCCCTTGGGCAAGCACGGCCAAAGGCAGCAAAAGGACGGTCACATGGGGATCCCACGCTCAGACAAGGCCATGCCTGTGTGCGACCCGCAGGCACACGGTTTTCGGGGGGAAGGCTGGTCCGCCCGCAGGGACTTTGGCTTCCAATCACATCAAAACAAACCGCGGGTTGCAGTGTCAAAGTAAACTGCTGTGATGAGCACCAACAGCTCTTCATAGGAATGAGCGAGTCCCTCTTTCTAACTAGGACCGGCTGGCAAACGCGTCTTCTACTTGATTTTGGTGCTGTCCGGCACCATCACCAACTGTGCAAGATTGTTCCGGAACTTCATACTCCAGCGGAATAGTTGAATTGAAACTCCAGCGGAATAGTTGAATTGAAACTCCAGCGGAATAGTTGAATTGAAACTCCAGCGGAATAGTTGAATTGAAACTCCAGCGGAATAGTTGAATTGAAACTCCAGCGGAATAGTTGAACTGAAACTCCAGCGGAATAGTTGAATTGAAACTCCAGCGGAATAGTTGAACTGAAACTCCAGCGGAATAGTTGAATTGAAACTCCAGCGGAATAGTTGAATTGAAACTCCAGCGGAATAGTTGAATTGAAACTCCAGCGGAATAGTTGAATTGAAACTCCAGCGGAATAGTTGAATTGAAAACTCCAGCGGAATAGTTGAATTGAAACTCCAGCGGAATAGTTGAATTGAAACTCCAGCGGAATAGTTGAATTGAAACTCCAGCGGAATAGTTGAATTGAAACTCCAGCGGAATAGTTGAATTGAAACTCCAGCGGAATAGTTGAATTGAAACTCCAGCGGAATAGTTGAATTGAAACTCCAGCGGAATAGTTGAATTGAAACTCCAGCGGAATAGTTGAATTGAAACTCCAGCGGAATAGTTGAATTGAAACTCCAGCGGAATAGTTGAATTGAAACTCCAGCGGAATAGTTGAATTGAAACTCCAGCGGAATAGTTGAATTGAAACTCCAGCGGAATAGTTGAATTGAAACTCCAGCGGAATAGTTGAATTGAAACTCCAGCGGAATAGTTGAATTGAAAACTCCAGCGGAATAGTTGAATTGAAACTCCAGCGGAATAGTTGAATTGAAACTCCAGCGGAATAGTTGAATTGAAACTCCAGCGGAATAGTTGAATTGAAACTCCAGCGGAATAGTTGAATTGAAACTCCAGCGGAATAGTTGAATTGAAACTCCAGCGGAATAGTTGAATTGAAACTCCAGCGGAATAGTTGAATTGAAACTCCAGCGGAATAGTTGAATTGAAACTCCAGCGGAATAGTTGAATTGAAACTCCAGCGGAATAGTTGAATTGAAACTCCAGCGGAATAGTTGAATTGAAACTCCAGCGGAATAGTTGAATTGAAACTCCAGCGGAATAGTTGAATTGAAACTCCAGCGGAATAGTTGAATTGAAACTCCAGCGGAATAGTTGAATTGAAACTCCAGCGGAATAGTTGAATTGAAACTCCAGCGGAATAGTTGAATTGAAACTCCAGCGGAATAGTTGAATTGAAACTCCAGCGGAATAGTTGAATTGAAACTCCAGCGGAATAGTTGAATTGAAACTCCAGCGGAATAGTTGAATTGAAACTCCAGCGGAATAGTTGAATTGAAACTCCAGCGGAATAGTTGAATTGAAACTCCAGCGGAATAGTTGAATTGAAACTCCAGCGGAATAGTTGAATTGAAACTCCAGCGGAATAGTTGAATTGAAACTCCAGCGGAATAGTTGAATTGAAACTCCAGCGGAATAGTTGAATTGAAACTCCAGCGGAATAGTTGAATTGAAACTCCAGCGGAATAGTTGAATTGAAACTCCAGCGGAATAGTTGAATTGAAACTCCAGCGGAATAGTTGAATTGAAACTCCAGCGGAATAGTTGAATTGAAACTCCAGCGGAATAGTTGAATTGAAACTCCAGCGGAATAGTTGAATTGAAACTCCAGCGGAATAGTTGAATTGAAACTCCAGCGGAATAGTTGAATTGAAACTCCAGCGGAATAGTTGAATTGAAACTCCAGCGGAATAGTTGAATTGAAACTCCAGCGGAATAGTTGAATTGAAACTCCAGCGGAATAGTTGAATTGAAACTCCAGCGGAATAGTTGAATTGAAACTCCAGCGGAATAGTTGAATTGAAACTCCAGCGGAATAGTTGAATTGAAACTCCAGCGGAATAGTTGAATTGAAACTCCAGCGGAATAGTTGAATTGAAACTCCAGCGGAATAGTTGAATTGAAACTCCAGCGGAATAGTTGAATTGAAACTCCAGCGGAATAGTTGAATTGAAACTCCAGCGGAATAGTTGAATTGAAACTCCAGCGGAATAGTTGAATTGAAACTCCAGCGGAATAGTTGAATTGAAACTCCAGCGGAATAGTTGAATTGAAACTCCAGCGGAATAGTTGAATTGAAACTCCAGCGGAATAGTTGAATTGAAACTCCAGCGGAATAGTTGAATTGAAACTCCAGCGGAATAGTTGAATTGAAACTCCAGCGGAATAGTTGAATTGAAACTCCAGCGGAATAGTTGAATTGAAACTCCAGCGGAATAGTTGAATTGAAACTCCAGCGGAATAGTTGAATTGAAACTCCAGCGGAATAGTTGAATTGAAACTCCAGCGGAATAGTTGAATTGAAACTCCAGCGGAATAGTTGAATTGAAACTCCAGCGGAATAGTTGAATTGAAACTCCAGCGGAATAGTTGAATTGAAACTCCAGCGGAATAGTTGAATTGAAACTCCAGCGGAATAGTTGAATTGAAACTCCAGCGGAATAGTTGAATTGAAACTCCAGCGGAATAGTTGAATTGAAACTCCAGCGGAATAGTTGAATTGAAACTCCAGCGGAATAGTTGAATTGAAACTCCAGCGGAATAGTTGAATTGAAACTCCAGCGGAATAGTTGAATTGAAACTCCAGCGGAATAGTTGAATTGAAACTCCAGCGGAATAGTTGAATTGAAACTCCAGCGGAATAGTTGAATTGAAACTCCAGCGGAATAGTTGAATTGAAACTCCAGCGGAATAGTTGAATTGAAACTCCAGCGGAATAGTTGAATTGAAACTCCAGCGGAATAGTTGAATTGAAACTCCAGCGGAATAGTTGAATTGAAACTCCAGCGGAATAGTTGAATTGAAACTCCAGCGGAATAGTTGAATTGAAACTCCAGCGGAATAGTTGAATTGAAACTCCAGCGGAATAGTTGAATTGAAACTCCAGCGGAATAGTTGAATTGAAACTCCAGCGGAATAGTTGAATTGAAACTCCAGCGGAATAGTTGAATTGAAACTCCAGCGGAATAGTTGAATTGAAACTCCAGCGGAATAGTTGAATTGAAACTCCAGCGGAATAGTTGAATTGAAACTCCAGCGGAATAGTTGAATTGAAACTCCAGCGGAATAGTTGAATTGAAACTCCAGCGGAATAGTTGAATTGAAACTCCAGCGGAATAGTTGAATTGAAACTCCAGCGGAATAGTTGAATTGAAACTCCAGCGGAATAGTTGAATTGAAACTCCAGCGGAATAGTTGAATTGAAACTCCAGCGGAATAGTTGAATTGAAACTCCAGCGGAATAGTTGAATTGAAACTCCAGCGGAATAGTTGAATTGAAACTCCAGCGGAATAGTTGAATTGAAACTCCAGCGGAATAGTTGAATTGAAACTCCAGCGGAATAGTTGAATTGAAACTCCAGCGGAATAGTTGAATTGAAACTCCAGCGGAATAGTTGAATTGAAACTCCAGCGGAATAGTTGAATTGAAACTCCAGCGGAATAGTTGAATTGAAACTCCAGCGGAATAGTTGAATTGAAACTCCAGCGGAATAGTTGAATTGAAACTCCAGCGGAATAGTTGAATTGAAACTCCAGCGGAATAGTTGAATTGAAACTCCAGCGGAATAGTTGAATTGAAACTCCAGCGGAATAGTTGAATTGAAACTCCAGCGGAATAGTTGAATTGAAACTCCAGCGGAATAGTTGAATTGAAACTCCAGCGGAATAGTTGAATTGAAACTCCAGCGGAATAGTTGAATTGAAACTCCAGCGGAATAGTTGAATTGAAACTCCAGCGGAATAGTTGAATTGAAACTCCAGCGGAATAGTTGAATTGAAACTCCAGCGGAATAGTTGAATTGAAACTCCAGCGGAATAGTTGAATTGAAACTCCAGCGGAATAGTTGAATTGAAACTCCAGCGGAATAGTTGAATTGAAACTCCAGCGGAATAGTTGAATTGAAACTCCAGCGGAATAGTTGAATTGAAACTCCAGCGGAATAGTTGAATTGAAACTCCAGCGGAATAGTTGAATTGAAACTCCAGCGGAATAGTTGAATTGAAACTCCAGCGGAATAGTTGAATTGAAACTCCAGCGGAATAGTTGAATTGAAACTCCAGCGGAATAGTTGAATTGAAACTCCAGCGGAATAGTTGAATTGAAACTCCAGCGGAATAGTTGAATTGAAACTCCAGCGGAATAGTTGAATTGAAACTCCAGCGGAATAGTTGAATTGAAACTCCAGCGGAATAGTTGAATTGAAACTCCAGCGGAATAGTTGAATTGAAACTCCAGCGGAATAGTTGAATTGAAACTCCAGCGGAATAGTTGAATTGAAACTCCAGCGGAATAGTTGAATTGAAACTCCAGCGGAATAGTTGAATTGAAACTCCAGCGGAATAGTTGAATTGAAACTCCAGCGGAATAGTTGAATTGAAACTCCAGCGGAATAGTTGAATTGAAACTCCAGCGGAATAGTTGAATTGAAACTCCAGCGGAATAGTTGAATTGAAACTCCAGCGGAATAGTTGAATTGAAACTCCAGCGGAATAGTTGAATTGAAACTCCAGCGGAATAGTTGAATTGAAACTCCAGCGGAATAGTTGAATTGAAACTCCAGCGGAATAGTTGAATTGAAACTCCAGCGGAATAGTTGAATTGAAACTCCAGCGGAATAGTTGAATTGAAACTCCAGCGGAATAGTTGAATTGAAACTCCAGCGGAATAGTTGAATTGAAACTCCAGCGGAATAGTTGAATTGAAACTCCAGCGGAATAGTTGAATTGAAACTCCAGCGGAATAGTTGAATTGAAACTCCAGCGGAATAGTTGAATTGAAACTCCAGCGGAATAGTTGAATTGAAACTCCAGCGGAATAGTTGAATTGAAACTCCAGCGGAATAGTTGAATTGAAACTCCAGCGGAATAGTTGAATTGAAACTCCAGCGGAATAGTTGAATTGAAACTCCAGCGGAATAGTTGAATTGAAACTCCAGCGGAATAGTTGAATTGAAACTCCAGCGGAATAGTTGAATTGAAACTCCAGCGGAATAGTTGAATTGAAACTCCAGCGGAATAGTTGAATTGAAACTCCAGCGGAATAGTTGAATTGAAACTCCAGCGGAATAGTTGAATTGAAACTCCAGCGGAATAGTTGAATTGAAACTCCAGCGGAATAGTTGAATTGAAACTCCAGCGGAATAGTTGAATTGAAACTCCAGCGGAATAGTTGAATTGAAACTCCAGCGGAATAGTTGAATTGAAACTCCAGCGGAATAGTTGAATTGAAACTCCAGCGGAATAGTTGAATTGAAACTCCAGCGGAATAGTTGAATTGAAACTCCAGCGGAATAGTTGAATTGAAACTCCAGCGGAATAGTTGAATTGAAACTCCAGCGGAATAGTTGAATTGAAACTCCAGCGGAATAGTTGAATTGAAACTCCAGCGGAATAGTTGAATTGAAACTCCAGCGGAATAGTTGAATTGAAACTCCAGCGGAATAGTTGAATTGAAACTCCAGCGGAATAGTTGAATTGAAACTCCAGCGGAATAGTTGAATTGAAACTCCAGCGGAATAGTTGAATTGAAACTCCAGCGGAATAGTTGAATTGAAACTCCAGCGGAATAGTTGAATTGAAACTCCAGCGGAATAGTTGAATTGAAACTCCAGCGGAATAGTTGAATTGAAACTCCAGCGGAATAGTTGAATTGAAACTCCAGCGGAATAGTTGAATTCAAACTCCAGCGGAATAGTTGAATTCAAACTCCAGCGGAATAGTTGAATTCAAACTCCAGCGGAATAGTTGAATTGAAACTCCAGCGGAATAGTTGAATTGAAACTCCAGCGGAATAGTTGAATTGAAACTCCAGCGGAATAGTTGAATTGAAACTCCAGCGGAATAGTTGAATTGAAACTCCAGCGGAATAGTTGAATTGAAACTCCAGCGGAATAGTTGAATTGAAACTCCAGCGGAATAGTTGAATTGAAACTCCAGCGGAATAGTTGAATTGAAACTCCAGCGGAATAGTTGAATTGAAACTCCAGCGGAATAGTTGAATTGAAACTCCAGCGGAATAGTTGAATTGAAACTCCAGCGGAATAGTTGAATTGAAACTCCAGCGGAATAGTTGAATTGAAACTCCAGCGGAATAGTTGAATTGAAACTCCAGCGGAATAGTTGAATTGAAACTCCAGCGGAATAGTTGAATTGAAACTCCAGCGGAATAGTTGAATTGAAACTCCAGCGGAATAGTTGAATTGAAACTCCAGCGGAATAGTTGAATTGAAACTCCAGCGGAATAGTTGAATTGAAACTCCAGCGGAATAGTTGAATTGAAACTCCAGCGGAATAGTTGAATTGAAACTCCAGCGGAATAGTTGAATTGAAACTCCAGCGGAATAGTTGAATTGAAACTCCAGCGGAATAGTTGAATTGAAACTCCAGCGGAATAGTTGAATTGAAACTCCAGCGGAATAGTTGAATTGAAACTCCAGCGGAATAGTTGAATTGAAACTCCAGCGGAATAGTTGAATTGAAACTCCAGCGGAATAGTTGAATTGAAACTCCAGCGGAATAGTTGAATTGAAACTCCAGCGGAATAGTTGAATTGAAACTCCAGCGGAATAGTTGAATTGAAACTCCAGCGGAATAGTTGAATTGAAACTCCAGCGGAATAGTTGAATTGAAACTCCAGCGGAATAGTTGAATTGAAAACTCCAGCGGAATAGTTGAATTGAAACTCCAGCGGAATAGTTGAATTGAAACTCCAGCGGAATAGTTGAATTGAAACTCCAGCGGAATAGTTGAATTGAAACTCCAGCGGAATAGTTGAATTGAAACTCCAGCGGAATAGTTGAATTGAAACTCCAGCGGAATAGTTGAATTGAAACTCCAGCGGAATAGTTGAATTGAAACTCCAGCGGAATAGTTGAATTGAAACTCCAGCGGAATAGTTGAATTGAAACTCCAGCGGAATAGTTGAATTGAAACTCCAGCGGAATAGTTGAATTGAAAACTCCAGCGGAATAGTTGAATTGAAACTCCAGCGGAATAGTTGAATTGAAACTCCAGCGGAATAGTTGAATTGAAACTCCAGCGGAATAGTTGAATTGAAACTCCAGCGGAATAGTTGAATTGAAACTCCAGCGGAATAGTTGAATTGAAAACTCCAGCGGAATAGTTGAATTGAAACTCCAGCGGAATAGTTGAATTGAAACTCCAGCGGAATAGTTGAATTGAAACTCCAGCGGAATAGTTGAATTGAAACTCCAGCGGAATAGTTGAATTGAAACTCCAGCGGAATAGTTGAATTGAAACTCCAGCGGAATAGTTGAATTGAAACTCCAGAGGAATAGTTGAATTGAAACTCCAGCGGAATAGTTGAATTGAAACTCCAGCGGAATAGTTGAATTGAAAACTCCAGCGGAATAGTTGAATTGAAACTCCAGCGGAATAGTTGAATTGAAACTCCAGCGGAATAGTTGAATTGAAACTCCAGCGGAATAGTTGAATTGAAACTCCAGCGGAATAGTTGAATTGAAACTCCAGCGGAATAGTTGAATTGAAACTCCAGCGGAATAGTTGAATTGAAACTCCAGCGGAATATTTGAATTGAAACTCCAGCGGAATAGTTGAATTGAAACTCCAGCGGAATAGTTGAATTGAAACTCCAGCGGAATAGTTGAATTGAAACTCCAGCGGAATAGTTGAATTGAAACTCCAGCGGAATAGTTGAATTGAAACTCCAGCGGAATAGTTGAATTGAAACTCCAGCGGAATAGTTGAATTGAAACTCCAGCGGAATAGTTGAATTGAAACTCCAGCGGAATAGTTGAATTGAAACTCCAGCGGAATAGTTGAATTGAAACTCCAGCGGAATAGTTGAATTGAAACTCCAGCGGACAGGAGCGGGTATTACTGAGTGGTGAGCGGTGCATGGCTGGTTCCTATCAGGCTCTGGGTGTGACAGGAGCGGGTATTACTGAGTGGTGAGCGGTGCACGGCTGGTTCCTATCAGGCTCTGGGTATGACAGGAGCGGGTATTACTGAGTGGTACGCGGTGCACGGCTGGTTCCTATCAGGCTCTGGGTGTGACAGGAGCGGGTATTACTGAGTGGTACGCGGTGCACGGATGGTTCCTATCAGGCTCTGGGTATGACAGGAGCGGGTATTACTGAGTGGTGAGCGGTGCACGGCTGGTTCCTATCAGGCTCTGGGTGTGACAGGAGCGGGTATTACTGAGTGGTGAGCGGTGCACGGCTGGTTCCTATCAGGCTCTGGGTATGACAGGAGCGGGTATTACTGAGTGGTACGCGGTGCACGGCTGGTTCCTATCAGGCTCTGGGTGTGACAGGAGCGGGTATTGCTGAGTGGTACGCGGTGCACGGCTGGTTCCTATCAGGCTCTGGGTGTGACAGGAGCGTGTATTACTGAGTGGTACGCGGTGCATGGCTGGTTCCTATCAGGCTCTGGGTATGACAGGAGCGGGTATTACTGAGTGGTACGCGGTGCACAGCTGGTTCCTATCAGGCTCTGGGTGTGACAGGAGCGGGTATTGCTGAGTGGTACGCGGTGCACGGCTGGTTCCTATCAGGCTCTGGGTGTGACAGGAGCGGGTATTACTGAGTGGTACGCGGTGCACAGCTGGTTCCTATCAGGCTCTGGGTGTGACAGGAGCGGGTATTACTGAGTGGTACGCGGTGCATGGCTGGTTCCTATCAGGCTCTGGGTGTGACAGGAGCGTGTATTACTGAGTGGTACGCGGTGCATGGCTGGTTCCTATCAGGCTCTGGGTGTGACAGGAGCGGGTATTACTGAGTGGTACGCGGTGCATGGCTGGTTCCTATCAGGCTCTGGGTGTGACAGGAGCAGGTATTACGGAGTGCTACGCGGTGCATGGCTGGTTCCTATCAGGCTCTGGGTGTGACAGGAGCGGGTATTACTGAGTGGTGAGCGGTGCATGGCTGGTTCCTATCAGGCTCTGGGTGTGACAGGAGCGTGTATTACTGAGTGGTACGCGGTGCACGGCTGGTTCCTATCAGGCTCTGGGTGTGACAGGAGCGTGTATTACTGAGTGGTACGCGGTGCATGGCTGGTTCCTATCAGGCTCTGGGTGTGACAGGAGCGGGTATTACTGAGTGGTGAGCGGTGCACGGCTGGTTCCTATCAGGCTCTGGGTGTGACAGGAGCGGGTATTACTGAGTGGTACGCGGTGCACGGCTGGTTCCTATCAGGCTCTGGGTGTGACAGGAGCGGGTATTACTGAGTGGTACGCGGTGCATGGCTGGTTCCTATCAGGCTCTGGGTGTGACAGGAGCGTGTATTACTGAGTGGTGAGCGGTGCATGGCTGGTTCCTATCAGGCTCTGGGTGTGACAGGAGCGGGTATTACTGAGTGGTGAGCGGTGCACGGCTGGTTCCTATCAGGCTCTGGGTGTGACAGGAGCGGGTATTACTGAGTGGTACGCGGTGCACGGCTGGTTCCTATCAGGCTCTGGGTATGACAGGAGCGGGTATTACTGAGTGGTACGCGGTGCACGGCTGGTTCCTATCAGGCTCTGGGTGTGACAGGAGCGGGTATTACTGAGTGGTGAGCGGTGCACGGCTGGTTCCTATCAGGCTCTGGGTGTGACAGGAGCGGGTATTACTGAGTGGTACGCGGTGCACGGCTGGTTCCTATCAGGCTCTGGGTGTGACAGGAGCGGGTATTACTGAGTGGTACGCGGTGCATGGCTGGTTCCTATCAGGCTCTGGGTGTGACAGGAGCGTGTATTACTGAGTGGTGAGCGGTGCATGGCTGGTTCCTATCAGGCTCTGGGTGTGACAGGAGCGGGTATTGCTGAGTGGTACGCGGTGCACGGCTGGTTCCTATCAGGCTCTGGGTGTGACAGGAGCGGGTATTACTGAGTGGTACGCGGTGCACAGCTGGTTCCTATCAGGCTCTGGGTGTGACAGGAGCGGGTATTACTGAGTGGTACGCGGTGCATGGCTGGTTCCTATCAGGCTCTGGGTGTGACAGGAGCGTGTATTACTGAGTGGTACGCGGTGCATGGCTGGTTCCTATCAGGCTCTGGGTGTGACAGGAGCGGGTATTACTGAGTGGTACGCGGTGCACGGCTGGTTCCTATCAGGCTCTGGGTGTGACAGGAGCAGGTATTACGGAGTGCTACGCGGTGCATGGCTGGTTCCTATCAGGCTCTGGGTGTGACAGGAGCGGGTATTACTGAGTGGTGAGCGGTGCATGGCTGGTTCCTATCAGGCTCTGGGTGTGACAGGAGCGTGTATTACTGAGTGGTACGCGGTGCACGGCTGGTTCCTATCAGGCTCTGGGTGTGACAGGAGCGTGTATTACTGAGTGGTACGCGGTGCATGGCTGGTTCCTATCAGGCTCTGGGTGTGACAGGAGCGGGTATTACTGAGTGGTGAGCGGTGCACGGCTGGTTCCTATCAGGCTCTGGGTGTGACAGGAGCGGGTATTACTGAGTGGTACGCGGTGCACGGCTGGTTCCTATCAGGCTCTGGGTGTGACAGGAGCGGGTATTACTGAGTGGTACGCGGTGCATGGCTGGTTCCTATCAGGCTCTGGGTGTGACAGGAGCGTGTATTACTGAGTGGTGAGCGGTGCATGGCTGGTTCCTATCAGGCTCTGGGTGTGACAGGAGCGGGTATTACTGAGTGGTGAGCGGTGCACGGCTGGTTCCTATCAGGCTCTGGGTGTGACAGGAGCGGGTATTACTGAGTGGTACGCGGTGCACGGCTGGTTCCTATCAGGCTCTGGGTGTGACAGGAGCGGGTATTACTGAGTGGTACGCGGTGCATGGCTGGTTCCTATCAGGCTCTGGGTGTGACAGGAGCGTGTATTACTGAGTGGTACGTGGTGCACGGCTGGTTCCTATCAGGCTCTGGGTATGACAGGAGCGGGTATTACTGAGTGGTACGCGGTGCACGGCTGGTTCCTATCAGGCTCTGGGTATGACAGGAGCGGGTATTACTGAGTGGTGAGCGGTGCACGGCTGGTTCCTATCAGGCTCTGGGTGTGACAGGAGTGGGTATTACTGAGTGGTGAGCGGTGCATGGCTGGTTCCTATCAGGCTCTGGGTGTGACAGGAGCGGGTATTACTGAGTGGTGAGCGATGCACGGCTGGTTCCTATCAGGCTCTGGGTATGACAGGAGCGGGTATTACTGAGTGGTACGCGGTGCATGGCTGGTTCCTATCAGGCTCTGGGTGTGACAGGAGCGGGTATTACTGAGTGGTACGCGGTGCACGGCTGGTTCCTATCAGGCTCTGGGTGTGACAGGAGCGGGTATTACGGAGTGCTACGCGGTGCATGGCTGGTTCCTATCAGGCTCTGGGTGTGACAGGAGCGGGTATTACTGAGTGGTGAGCGGTGCACGGCTGGTTCCTATCAGGCTCTGGGTGTGACAGGAGCGGGTATTGCTGAGTGGTGAGCGGTGCACGGCTGGTTCCTATTAGGCTCTGGGTATGACAGGAGCGGGTATTACTGAGTGGTGAGCGGTGCACGGCTGGTTCCCATCAGGCTCTGGGTGTGACAGGAGCGGGTATTACTGAGTGGTACGCGGTGCATGGCTGGTTCCTATCAGGCTCTGGGTGTGACAGGAGCGGGTATTACTGAGTGGTGAGCGGTGCACGGCTGGTTCCTATCAGGCTCTGGGTGTGACAGGAGCGGGTATTGCTGAGTGGTGAGCGGTGCACGGCTGGTTCCTATCAGGCTCTGGGTGTGACAGGAGCGGGTATTACTGAGTGGTGAGCGGTGCACGGCTGGTTCCTATCAGGCTCTGGGTGTGACAGGAGCGGGTATTACTGAGTGGTACGCGGTGCATGGCTGGTTCCTATCAGGCTCTGGGTGTGACAGGAGCGTGTATTACTGAGTGGTACGCGGTGCATGGCTGGTTCCTATCCGGCTCTGGGTGTGACAGGAGCGGGTATTACTGAGTGGTACGCGGTGCACGGCTGGTTCCTATCAGGCTCTGGGTGTGACAGGAGCAGGTATTACGGAGTGCTACGCGGTGCATGGCTGGTTCCTATCAGGCTCTGGGTGTGACAGGAGCGGGTATTACTGAGTGGTGAGCGGTGCATGGCTGGTTCCTATCAGGCTCTGGGTGTGACAGGAGCGTGTATTACTGAGTGGTACGCGGTGCACGGCTGGTTCCTATCAGGCTCTGGGTATGACAGGAGCGGGTATTACTGAGTGGTACGCGGTGCACGGCTGGTTCCTATCAGGCTCTGAGTATGACAGGAGCGGGTATTACTGAGTGGTGAGCGGTGCACGGCTGGTTCCTATCAGGCTCTGGGTGTGACAGGAGTGGGTATTACTGAGTGGTGAGCGGTGCATGGCTGGTTCCTATCAGGCTCTGGGTGTGACAGGAGCGGGTATTACTGAGTGGTGAGCGATGCACGGCTGGTTCCTATCAGGCTCTGGGTATGACAGGAGCGGGTATTACTGAGTGGTACGCGGTGCATGGCTGGTTCCTATCAGGCCCTGGGTATGACAGGAGCGGGTATTACTGAGTGGTGAGCGGTGCACGGCTGGTTCCTATCAGGCTCTGGGTGTGACAGGAGCGGGTATTACTGAGTGGTGAGCGGTGCATGGCTGGTTCCTATCAGGCTCTGGGTGTGACAGGAGCGGGTATTACTGAGTGGTGAGCGGTGCATGGCTGGTTCCTATCAGGCTCTGGGTGTGACAGGAGCGTGTATTACTGAGTGGTACGCGGTGCACGGCTGGTTCCTATCAGGCTCTGGGTATGACAGGAGCGGGTATTACTGAGTGGTACGCGGTGCACGGCTGGTTCCTATCAGGCTCTGAGTATGACAGGAGCGGGTATTACTGAGTGGTGAGCGGTGCACGGCTGGTTCCTATCAGGCTCTGAGTATGACAGGAGCGGGTATTACTGAGTGGTGAGCGGTGCACGGCTGGTTCCTATCAGGCTCTGGGTGTGACAGGAGCGGGTATTACTGAGTGGTGAGCGGTGCACGGCTGGTTCCTATCAGGCTCTGGGTGTGACAGGAGCGGGTATTACTGAGTGGTGAGCGGTGCACGGCTGGTTCCTATCAGGCCCTGGGTATGACAGGAGCGGGTATTACTGAGTGGTGAGCGGTGCACGGCTGGTTCCTATCAGGCTCTGAGTATGACAGGAGCGGGTATTACTGAGTGGTGAGCGGTGCACGGCTGGTTCCTATCAGGCTCTGAGTATGACAGGAGCGGGTATTACTGAGTGGTGAGCGGTGCACGGCTGGTTCCTATCAGGCTCTGGGTGTGACAGGAGCGGGTATTACTGAGTGGTGAGCGGTGCATGGCTGGTTCCTATCAGGCTCTGGGTGTGACAGGAGCGGGTATTACTGAGTGGTGAGCGGTGCACGGCTGGTTCCTATCAGGCTCTGGGTATGACAGGAGCGGGTATTACTGAGTGGTACGCGGTGCACGGCTGGTTCCTATCAGGCTCTGGGTATGACAGGAGCGGGTATTACTGAGTGGTGAGCGGTGCACGGCTGGTTCCTATCAGGCTCTGGGTGTGACAGGAGCGGGTATTGCTGAGTGAAGAGCGGTGCACGGCTGGTTCCTATTAGGCTCTGGGTATGACAGGAGCGGGTATTACTGAGTGGTGAGCGGTGCACGGCTGGTTCCTATCAGGATCTGGGTGTGACAGGAGCGGGTATTACTGAGTGGTGAGCGGTGCACGGCTGGTTCCTATCAGGCTCTGGGTATGACAGGAGCGGGTATTACTGAGTGGTACGCGGTGCATGGCTGGTTCCTATCAGGCCCTGGGTATGACAGGAGCGGGTATTACTGAGTGGTGAGCGGTGCACGGCTGGTTCCTATCAGGCTCTGGGTGTGACAGGAGCGGGTATTACTGAGTGGTGAGCGGTGCATGGCTGGTTCCTATCAGGCTCTGGGTGTGACAGGAGCGGGTATTACTGAGTGGTGAGCGGTGCATGGCTGGTTCCTATCAGGCTCTGGGTGTGACAGGAGCGTGTATTACTGAGTGGTACGCGGTGCACGGCTGGTTCCTATCAGGCTCTGGGTATGACAGGAGCGGGTATTACTGAGTGGTACGCGGTGCACGGCTGGTTCCTATCAGGCTCTGAGTATGACAGGAGCGGGTATTACTGAGTGGTGAGCGGTGCACGGCTGGTTCCTATCAGGCTCTGAGTATGACAGGAGCGGGTATTACTGAGTGGTGAGCGGTGCACGGCTGGTTCCTATCAGGCTCTGGGTGTGACAGGAGCGGGTATTACTGAGTGGTGAGCGGTGCATGGCTGGTTCCTATCAGGCTCTGGGTGTGACAGGAGGGGGTATTGCTGAGTGGTGAGCGGTGCACGGCTGGTTCCTATCAGGCTCTGGGTGTGACAGGAGCGGGTATTACTGAGTGGTACGCGGTGCATGGCTGGTTCCTATCAGGCTCTGGGTGTGACAGGAGCGGGTATTACTGAGTGGTGAGCGGTGCACGGCTGGTTCCTATCAGGCTCTGGGTGTGACAGGAGCGGGTATTGCTGAGTGGTGAGCGGTGCACGGCTGGTTCCTATTAGGCTCTGGGTATGACAGGAGCGGGTATTACTGAGTGGTGAGCGGTGCACGGCTGGTTCCTATCAGGCTCTGGGTGTGACAGGAGCGGGTATTGCTGAGTGGTGAGCGGTGCACGGCTGGTTCCTATTAGGCTCTGGGTATGACAGGAGCGGGTATTACTGAGTGGTACGCGGTGCACGGCTGGTTCCTATCAGGCTCTGGGTGTGACAGGAGCGGGTATTACTGAGTGGTGAGCGGTGCATGGCTGGTTCCTATCAGGCTCTGGGTGTGACAGGAGCGGGTATTACTGAGTGGTACGCGGTGCACGGCTGGTTCCTATCAGGCTCTGGGTATGACAGGAGCGGGTATTACTGAGTGGTACGCGGTGCACGGCTGGTTCCTATCAGGCTCTGGGTGTGACAGGAGCGGGTATTGCTGAGTGGTACGCGGTGCACGGCTGGTTCCTATCAGGCTCTGAGTATGACAGGAGCGGGTATTACTGAGTGGTACGCGGTGCACGGCTGGTTCCTATCAGGCTCTGAGTATGACAGGAGCGGGTATTACTGAGTGGTACGCGGTGCACGGCTGGTTCCTATCAGGCTCTGGGTGTGACAGGAGCGGGTATTGCTGAGTGGTACGCGGTGCACGGCTGGTTCCTATCAGGCTCTGGGTGCGACAGGAGCGTGTATTACTGAGTGGTACGCGGTGCATGGCTGGTTCCTATCAGGCTCTGGGTGTGACAGGAGCGGGTATTACTGAGTGGTACGCGGTGCACGGCTGGTTCCTATCAGGCTCTGGGTGTGACAGGAGCAGGTATTACGGAGTGGTACGCGGTGCATGGCTGGTTCCTATCAGGCTCTGGGTGTGACAGGAGCGGGTATTACTGAGTGGTGAGCGGTGCATGGCTGGTTCCTATCAGGCTCTGGGTGTGACAGGAGCGTGTATTACTGAGTGGTACGCGGTGCATGGCTGGTTCCTATCAGGCTCTGGGTGTGACAGGAGCGGGTATTACTGAGTGGTGAGCGGTGCACGGCTGGTTCCTATCAGGCTCTGGGTGTGACAGGAGCGGGTATTGCTGAGTGGTGAGCGGTGCACGGCTGGTTCCTATCAGGCTCTGAGTATGACAGGAGCGGGTATTACTGAGTGGTACGCGGTGCACGGCTGGTTCCTTGGGTTGGGACACTGTAAGTCAACAGGTTTGCAGGCAACAGTGTCACCAGGCGACCATACTTGAAAGCCGTAACTCCGCCCTCCTTGCCGTTGGCGGCCATTAGTTCCTCCAAACGAGCCTTCCCCGCCTTCATCATATGTGCCTATGCAGCGTGAATGGAGCGTTGTTGGGTCAATGCAGGCAGTTGTTGTATGCCATCGACGGCACTTTGCGATGCACGGGTTGTGTTGTGTCACAACAGGTAGCACGATCGTCGCAGTTTTGGCCGAGGTTCCGAGCTCGTTCCCTTTCGGAGCTTTTTTCCCACGACGTGGTGTATGGATTTTGTTCTTTCCACTGCCCAAGGAGACCAGCATGAAATGCGACAAATGGCTCAATCTTCCCCTGCACGTGCATCGAGTGATTTCTATCGATAGCAAGCAAGGCGGCGATCAGCAGCGCACACCTCTGTCATAGGACCCACGATTCCTGGTCCTTGAGAAAGGATTCCAAGATGTGTGAGCTCTGTTCGGGTGTATCTAAGGTGCGGAACGCAAGGCAAGCACGGCAGGTTGCAGTGTAAGATCCAGCTGAGTTTTTTTGCGCGATACTCTGCACGTCACTGTCCCGAGCAGCACAGAAAGCACCTCGTCAATTCGAGACGCTTCAAATACATTTCCGCCGCGGTCTGTTCAGCCTTGGGCAGGCTGCTTTCTTGGAAGTCCTTCTTCCAATCATTCCCAAAAATTGCACAAATGCTTGCATCCTTCACAGGTACCTTAGAAAGGACACCACAATTTTCCCGTGTGATGTTCGCGTACACCCATACGCCAATGCTGAGGAGTGGCGAAAAAATACATCAGCATTGGGCCGGAGCCCTCAAAAAGACATACTCCGTCCTTCAACCCTTGCTTTCCTACACTTACATTGTAGAGGGTCTGAGACTTCGAATGCAGTTCAAGTACAGTGCAGGGGTATTCGAACTACTAAACAGGATTGTCCCTAGTTGCTTGGTTGGGTCTGGATCTGCTAGTCTTGGGACTTGGCGAGCGTGGAACTTTGTTCTTTTCTTGTGGCTAGGACATGCCTTGGGTTGGGACACTGTAAGTCAACAGGTTTGCAGGCAACAGTGTCACCAGGCGACCATACTTGAAAGCCGTAACTCCGCCCTCCTTGCCGTTGGCGGCCATTAGTTCCTCCAAACGAGCCTTCCCCGCCTTCATCATATGTGCCTATGCAGCGTGAATGGAGCGTTGTTGGGTCAATGCAGGCAGTTGTTGTATGCCATCGACGGCACTTTGCGATGCACGGGTTGTGTTGTGTCACAACAGGTAGCACGATCGTCGCAGTTTTGGCCGAGGTTCCGAGCTCGTTCCCTTTCGGAGCTTTTTTCCCACGACGTGGTGTATGGATTTTGTTCTTTCCACTGCCCAAGGAGACCAGCATGAAATGCGACAAATGGCTCAATCTTCCCCTGCACGTGCATCGAGTGATTTCTATCGATAGCAAGCAAGGCGGCGATCAGCAGCGCACACCTCTGTCATAGGACCCACGATTCCTGGTCCTTGAGAAAGGATTCCAAGATGTGTGAGCTCTGTTCGGGTGTATCTAAGGTGCGGAACGCAAGGCAAGCACGGCAGGTTGCAGTGTAAGATCCAGCTGAGTTTTTTTGCGCGATACTCTGCACGTCACTGTCCCGAGCAGCACAGAAAGCACCTCGTCAATTCGAGACGCTTCAAATACATTTCCGCCGCGGTCTGTTCAGCCTTGGGCAGGCTGCTTTCTTGGAAGTCCTTCTTCCAATCATTCCCAAAAATTGCACAAATGCTTGCATCCTTCACAGGTACCTTAGAAAGGACACCACAATTTTCCCGTGTGATGTTCGCGTACACCCATACGCCAATGCTGAGGAGTGGCGAAAAAATACATCAGCATTGGGCCGGAGCCCTCAAAAAGACATACTCCGTCCTTCAACCCTTGCTTTCCTACACTTACATTGTAGAGGGTCTGAGACTTCGAATGCAGTTCAAGTACAGTGCAGGGGTATTCGAACTACTAAACAGGATTGTCCCTAGTTGCTTGGTTGGGTCTGGATCTGCTAGTCTTGGGACTTGGCGAGCGTGGAACTTTGTTCTTTTCTTGTGGCTAGGACATGCCTTGGGTTGGGACACTGTAAGTCAACAGGTTTGCAGGCAACAGTGTCACCAGGCGACCATACTTGAAAGCCGTAACTCCGCCCTCCTTGCCGTTGGCGGCCATTAGTTCCTCCAAACGAGCCTTCCCCGCCTTCATCATATGTGCCTATGCAGCGTGAATGGAGCGTTGTTGGGTCAATGCAGGCAGTTGTTGTATGCCATCGACGGCACTTTGCGATGCACGGGTTGTGTTGTGTCACAACAGGTAGCACGATCGTCGCAGTTTTGGCCGAGGTTCCGAGCTCGTTCCCTTTCGGAGCTTTTTTCCCACGACGTGGTGTATGGATTTTGTTCTTTCCACTGCCCAAGGAGACCAGCATGAAATGCGACAAATGGCTCAATCTTCCCCTGCACGTGCATCGAGTGATTTCTATCGATAGCAAGCAAGGCGGCGATCAGCAGCGCACACCTCTGTCATAGGACCCACGATTCCTGGTCCTTGAGAAAGGATTCCAAGATGTGTGAGCTCTGTTCGGGTGTATCTAAGGTGCGGAACGCAAGGCAAGCACGGCAGGTTGCAGTGTAAGATCCAGCTGAGTTTTTTTGCGCGATACTCTGCACGTCACTGTCCCGAGCAGCACAGAAAGCACCTCGTCAATTCGAGACGCTTCAAATACATTTCCGCCGCGGTCTGTTCAGCCTTGGGCAGGCTGCTTTCTTGGAAGTCCTTCTTCCAATCATTCCCAAAAATTGCACAAATGCTTGCATCCTTCACAGGTACCTTAGAAAGGACACCACAATTTTCCCGTGTGATGTTCGCGTACACCCATACGCCAATGCTGAGGAGTGGCGAAAAAATACATCAGCATTGGGCCGGAGCCCTCAAAAAGACATACTCCGTCCTTCAACCCTTGCTTTCCTACACTTACATTGTAGAGGGTCTGAGACTTCGAATGCAGTTCAAGTACAGTGCAGGGGTATTCGAACTACTAAACAGGATTGTCCCTAGTTGCTTGGTTGGGTCTGGATCTGCTAGTCTTGGGACTTGGCGAGCGTGGAACTTTGTTCTTTTCTTGTGGCTAGGACATGCCTTGGGTTGGGACACTGTAAGTCAACAGGTTTGCAGGCAACAGTGTCACCAGGCGACCATACTTGAAAGCCGTAACTCCGCCCTCCTTGCCGTTGGCGGCCATTAGTTCCTCCAAACGAGCCTTCCCCGCCTTCATCATATGTGCCTATGCAGCGTGAATGGAGCGTTGTTGGGTCAATGCAGGCAGTTGTTGTATGCCATCGACGGCACTTTGCGATGCACGGGTTGTGTTGTGTCACAACAGGTAGCACGATCGTCGCAGTTTTGGCCGAGGTTCCGAGCTCGTTCCCTTTCGGAGCTTTTTTCCCACGACGTGGTGTATGGATTTTGTTCTTTCCACTGCCCAAGGAGACCAGCATGAAATGCGACAAATGGCTCAATCTTCCCCTGCACGTGCATCGAGTGATTTCTATCGATAGCAAGCAAGGCGGCGATCAGCAGCGCACACCTCTGTCATAGGACCCACGATTCCTGGTCCTTGAGAAAGGATTCCAAGATGTGTGAGCTCTGTTCGGGTGTATCTAAGGTGCGGAACGCAAGGCAAGCACGGCAGGTTGCAGTGTAAGATCCAGCTGAGTTTTTTTGCGCGATACTCTGCACGTCACTGTCCCGAGCAGCACAGAAAGCACCTCGTCAATTCGAGACGCTTCAAATACATTTCCGCCGCGGTCTGTTCAGCCTTGGGCAGGCTGCTTTCTTGGAAGTCCTTCTTCCAATCATTCCCAAAAATTGCACAAATGCTTGCATCCTTCACAGGTACCTTAGAAAGGACACCACAATTTTCCCGTGTGATGTTCGCGTACACCCATACGCCAATGCTGAGGAGTGGCGAAAAAATACATCAGCATTGGGCCGGAGCCCTCAAAAAGACATACTCCGTCCTTCAACCCTTGCTTTCCTACACTTACATTGTAGAGGGTCTGAGACTTCGAATGCAGTTCAAGTACAGTGCAGGGGTATTCGAACTACTAAACAGGATTGTCCCTAGTTGCTTG
>CAXIWF010001038.1:0-45192 GCA_964036045.1 Eutreptiella sp. 'Long Island Sound 2002' | reverse complement strand
ATGTTGGTTGACTCCAAATGATTCATGCTGCACAGGGCATGTTCGTCGCTCGCTGGCACTTTCAGGTGCACAGTGCAGGTGCCAGAATTGAAATGGGAATGGGAGAGCCCTGTGACACGCTGGTTACCCTAAATGATTCATGCTGCATAGGGCCGGCTTGCTGCGCGATGGCTCATGCAGGGCGTAGTGCGGGCAGTCAAATCGATTGAGTGGCATCCTACGGTTCGTTGAGTCCAAATCATTCACCCTGCACTAGGCAGGTTCACTGTGCGCTGGCACATGCAGATGCATAGTGCAGGCACCAGTAGAAATGGGAATGGAAGAGCCCTGTGACTTGTTGGTCAACCGAAAGGTTCATGTTGCACAGGGCCGCTTTGCTGCGCGATGGCACATTCAGGGCACAGTGCAGGCATCAGAGTTGACTGAGGGGCACTCACCAGTTGGGAATGGGAGAATCTTGCGACGTGTTGGTTAACCCAAACGATTCATGCTGCATCGGATTGGTTCGCTGCACGCTGGTACTTTCAGGTGCTCAGTGCAGACATCAGAATTGACTGAGAGGCACTCAACCGCAGGAAGTGGGAACTGGTGTTAAATGAATTTCGTGACGTTGGGCAGTGATGAGGAATGTGGCGTGACGGGGGGGGGATGGCAGTTTTCTGGTGGCGGGACGCTGCAACCACAACTGAATTTGGCCCGGACGTCCGGGGCAAGGGGAAACGGGCTATGAGCACTGGAGAGTCCCCATTGGCCTACGTCCACCGTTGCTCCTTCTGTCATGCCCTCTTCCCGCTGTTAGTCGCGTTGGTGGTGGCCAGTGACGAGGAATGTGGTGTGGTGGTTGGGGGGGGCGGGGTCGGCATTTTTCTCGTGGTGGGGCTTGCAACCACAGGTTGAATCTGGGCAAGACGTCTGGGGCAAGGGGAAACAAGCTATGAGCACTCAGGAGTCCCCATTGGCCTACGTCCACCGTTGCCTCTTCTGCCAAGCCCTCTTCTCGCTGTGAGTCGCGTGAGGGGAGGGGAGGGTGGCGCAGTTTTCTGGTGGTGGGACTTTGGAAATGGAGACATTGTGACATGTTGGTTGACTCCAAATGATTCATGCGGCACGGGGCATGTTCGTCGCTCGCTGGCACTTTCAGGTGCACAGTGCAGGTACCAGAATTGAAATGGGAATGGGAGAGCCCTGTGACATGTTGGTTACCCTAAATAATTCATGCTGCATAGGGCCGGCTTGCTGCACGCTGGCACATTCCAATAGCTTGCGGCGTCAAAATCTTGTGTCAATAGCTTGCATCAACAGTTGGTGCCAATGTCTTGTGTCAAGAGCTTGCGTCACTAGCTTGTGTCAATAGCAGGTGTCAATAGCTTGTGTCATGGTTTGCACTGGTTTGAAAATGTGCGGCAAGCTGACTAGCGCGGAGCCAAGGGGCACCCTGGTTCATCCCCCCCCCCCCCACCCACCCCCAACCCCCCAACTCCCCAAAGTTCTTGAACCCAGTTTGAGGCAATTTCAGGTTTTGGCTAATTGACACAAGCTCAGCACTGCCCTTTTGTGCAGGCTCAGTTCACAGGAGCCCCTGCAAACCGCCCAAACCTTCAATTTTGAGGGGGCTTGACACTCCCCAGCCCTGTCCCCCTCTGTGTCTGTGTCCCACTCCCCTAGTACCAGGGCTATGTCCTATGTGCCCCTGAGCTGAGCCGTCCGTACCGCATCCCCGCCGTTGACCATATCTCTGCTGGAACTCGCCTCACGCTTGACCAAACAACACATACCGCTGCCGGGGACGAGGTACCCTTTGGGGTACTGTTGGCCTTTGCATATTATCGCGAGCTCTGCCCGCTGACTAGGGGCGATTCGGTGGTGGTGGTGGAAGTGTTGGCTTTGGCATGGACTTCCTGGCTCTACTTCTGCACGGCACTGATTCCATGTGAACCCACCATCGCAGTCATGGCAGCTGTAATAAGAACGAGCGGGCGCCCTCATGACAAACCCAGTCTGTCTCCATCGATAGCCCCACCTCCTGGTGGAGACTCGACGGATGCGTTGTTTCATGGTGACTGTTGGAGTCTTGCTTGCCGGAGTTAGTGAGACTTTACGTTTGCTAAGATACTCAGTTTTTGTTTCTAGGATACACATTGGGTACGCCCTTTGGAGAGTTGGGGGACACAAGGGATGGGACACCGTAGCACACACACATTGATATCTTTGCAAAGAAATATCGTCGGGGGGGGGGGGAATAATTTGAAGGGGGATTTTTTTTGGGAGGCCCCAAATTAAGGTGGGAAAATTGTGGACATTTTGGCACATAGCATCCTTAATGTTGAAGAAGATATTGGCTAGGAGGGAGGGCTTCCACACAAGTACTGCACAAGAACCAACAAAAACCACTAGTGTGTTTCAAAGCCGGCCCATCCCGCCCAAGTCTCGTTGCTTAATCAAATGGAGTTGGTGTCAATGTTACGCGGTGACGTTTCATCAGGTGAAATCCGGCCCTTTGGTCCATGCCTCATGGTAGTGATCGCCGTGTTTGTCAAGCTAGTGTGGTTGGGCGTGTAGCCCTTGTTCTTGGATAGCGATAACATGTGGCTCACGCTAGGTTTGGGTGGAGGTGGTGCAACGGCAAACCCGCTCGGTTGAACCAGCCTTTGCCCGCCCCCCCCCCCCCTCCACCCGCCCCTAGACCCTATGCTTGGGTCAACTTCTTCTGCACACCACCAATCAACACCTTTGATGTGCAACTCGCGGAGACTCGGTGACCACAAGCTTCCAATAGCGCCTAGTACTCCGATCTCGATTTGGAATGTCCGCAAAACACAAATGGTATTGTTCTCCATGCTTCGGCGAAGTATCCGAAGCATCATCTACACATGACAAGTGAAAAAGACGAAGGCCGAGCTTTCTTGAGTTGAACACGAGCAACTAGCTTGTCTTGCAAAATTCCCGACGTTACGATCATTTTGGATCGGTTCGGCATGGCAACCAAAACCCGTCAAACCAAGTGGCCGCGGAATTCGGGTTCGAGAAGGTGAAAAGATGGCTTCTAGGACTAGAGGACTACGAAGGTCACACAACAAATGACGCGACACTACGTGCGGTGTTGGTTACCTTGAAGCTTGCCGTGTGCACTTGTTTGGCGATACCATGAACGCACTTCGTGGATCCAAACATTGTCTACATCCCAGTCTACACAACAGAAGAAAATTGGTGGCCACTCGGCGTTCCCAATGCTTTAGGACCACTTTCTTCTTGCTTTTTCATTCGTTGTCATTCTCTCTCTCTCTCTCTCTCTCTCTCTCTCTCTCTCTCTCTCTCTCTCTCTCTCTCTCTCTCTCTCTCTCTCTCTCTCCGCTGCCGAAAAATCGAATCCAAACTATACTCTATGCATTTTGGGCGACCGGCCTACTCCCTCTAGCAAAGGAGAAGAGGGAAAGAGGGTAGACGAGTGAGAGGAGCATCGGGATCATAGAAATGCCGCAAACTATACTCTATGTATTTTGGGCGACCCGCCTACTCCCTCTAGCAAAGGAGAAGAGGGAAAGAGGGTAGACGAGTGAGAGGAGCATCGGGGTCATGAAATGTCGAAGTCCTTGTTGCGAGGAACCACGTCTCCTAGTGCTCCGGATTGGGCAAGCCTATTATTCTAGATCAATGCCCACCATGTATGCGGAATTCGAGAATTATTGTAGCTACATCTCGATGGCCGAGTTTCCTAAGAGGCGAAGCACGTCAACACGTAGAAATCATTAGGAAGCTATAGCCTCTATTATGAGCCGTCACGCAAGGAGCTACACTCGCTACAGTAGTTACATTAGGAACCCTTGTTATTTAGGTCCCTCTCGTGGACGTTCTACGAAATCTATACACGAAGAAGGCAATATCCATGGGAAGGGTTACCGGCCTGAATTGTTATGCAAAGGAAAGGGTTGCATCTCAATAGTCCCAGTTGGTGAGGCCTTTTTGTGTGATATTTTGGATGTGATCACCCAAACCGGAAAAACGTCAAGAGGCAAAGGAACAGATGCTGGCTATCCTTGTGGCTAGGATGGTTGAGCATACGTAGCACGTACAAAAATATAGGCGCAAAGGAAGGCGTGTAACGCTTAAAGATTGAGAAACAACCCATTTGTGGGTCGGGAAACACTGGATGATGCAATGCACAAAGCACTCACTCATCTGTTTCAGCTTTTTGCTAGTTGAACGCTTTCTCTTTGGGTTTTGCAACAACTTGACCCCCCTTGTTTTGGTGTTGTGATTGTTGGACCTTCGTTGGCTCCCCTTGTGTCTTCATTCACTTGGAAGACAGCCCAAAGTAGTGACAAAAGTTTCGATATGCAGCACTCCTGCGATGAATTATTTCCGGATTTCCCGATATCGATTACTTCGTGTGAAAATGCAACTTATGTTCGACAGCACATCTAGCAAATAAATTTTCAATCGGAGAAAAAATTGGCATGCCTTCCGAATAACAAAATTTACCTGAGTAGTTGTTCTGTGCAGGCCGCGCACGCGACTCGAGTACCGTTACTTTTGGTTCACTACCACGTGTAAATCACCGTTCAGCATCTTTGTTTTTCAATATATATATCTATATATATATATACATATATATCTTTTTATTATTAGTATTTATGTACATTTTTGTGTTGTTCGTCATGGTAATTAATTGGCCATGAATTGGGAATTTAGCATGCATGGCTTCATGCATGGGCGTGACACATTCTTTGGCATCTTCACACAACTTGACACATGTGGATGCGCCAAGTGGCGGTTGCTGACACGCAATTTCAACCCATTTTGAGGAAAATGTCAACATTAGACAACGGGAATGCATTTGTTTATTATTTAGTCGTGTTGACACTGCAAATTGAGTTGACCAATATGCCGCAAACATGCAGATCAAGACCCGCCTTTCAAGTATTACACCTTCTCTTCGGGGACTAGGCGATGTGATCCCCCCTGGATTAGAGTGGTGGAACCCTCCCAATGGACCGGATCACAGATTGGACATGGATATGACCCCCCACCCTCCTAACCCCCCCAAAATGGATTAGAGAAAAAAATCCAACAAAGACCGTACGCGCGTGTACTGCCATGGAAGCCCCAACCACCAAGTCTTCCTGAACTTTCCAACGTAGAGCCACGATGGGAGGCCACAAAGAGACAGGCACATGGCAAAGCAAATACATCCTTGACCATGCTAAATTTGAAAATTCCAAATTAGGTGCCCAAAGATGAACTTGCCAAGCAGCATTGGGCAGATCACTCATGAGTCATGCTATCTTTGGGGGTCTTGAAGATGATGCGAGCACTACAAAGAACAACAAAGTTCTCGATCCATAAAGCAAAACTGAAGCAAGTTCCTAATGGACAACAAATGCTTGGTTTGCAACATTGCACACGTGTACACACACCACACACATGCACACACAACACAACAACGGTGAACGAGAGCCAAGGAGCCATGGACACCGCACACACCCCCACACAACACACGCACGGCGCACCGCAACAAACAATCACCAAAGTTCTTGATGCACAATAAAGTTCCTCATTCATAAATGCAAAATTAATGACATGAAGACACGTTACCACGAAGCACACAAACTAATTGCCCAATGAAAGTTCTTGATTCTTCCAAAAAAAAACATAGCTACTATCCACACATCATCCACATCATCAACTTGCCACAATCCAAAATGCATCAAACGAGATTGGAGGGCTAGATTGGATTGATTGGAGGGCTAGCAGATAGCACAAAAGCAAAAGACAGTGCACATTGGACCAGGCGAAAAAAATTAGACACTCAAAAAAGACAAGCGTGCACGCCCATAAAAATGGATCAGGGTGTTGACCCCCCCCCCCCCCCACTCCCCAAGGACCAGATCATGAATCGGGATTCCCCCCCCACCCATTCGACTCCCCTTCAAAATATCCTTCAACCATCTTTGCTACCACCCAAGAAATGATGCCCTCTGCCACATCTCCACGGAAAACCTTTTGTACCTTTTGTACCTTTTGTTGTTGCACGTCGGAAGACGTGTTGGCAAGGGTTTGGATTGTACTTGCCTATTCCTATAACCTTCTACAGATTACACGGTGGGGGGCGGCAAACCGGGGCATGTTTATTTTGTTTATTTTGGTTGATTGGCTGGTGGTTGGTGGTTGGTATACATGACCAGTTCGCTTGCCTTTCATCGTGTTGCACGCGACGTTTTGTCAATACCTTCACACTTTCATCAAGATTTTGTGCCATGGGGTCGTGCGGATCCACTTCGTAGACCAGATGGTTCATGGGCGTGCGGCATGGGTACTCTTGACGTGGTTGTTCGTGAGCGCCTCGGCAAGCCCATTCCGATACGCCACGATCAGTTACCAACGCGTGAAGGAGCCGGGGCACACTTCTTGGCAAACCTCGAACACGATCGAATTCTCGTCGACCTTTGCTTTTAATGCCTCGGAATTCGGGGAGGAAGACTTTGCGCCTGGGGACCCCTTTTCATACGGTGACCTTGTCATGCACTTCGGCGACGCGCAGTCAACCGCTTTTTCCAACGAAACTTGCGTCGTTACGTTGCACGATGACGTGGAGGACGTGGTCATCACGCAATGCAAGGTCACGCACACATACAGCCCCGTAGCGGTCGCGGCCTTGGACAACAAGGCCGCGGCGTACGTGGAGACGTGCTGCCGGCCGGTCGAGTTGCAGAACAACCCGAACACCACAATGCGGATTGCCGCCGGGGTCGATTTCCGGAGCAACGCGACGTCCGGCATGGTGCTGGGGACGACCCCCACGGTGCGGATCTTCGTGCCGGTGGGGGAGCACAACTTCACGTTCACTCCGGTGCTGATGGCCGACCCCTTGGGGCGGATCCCTCACTTTCGGTTCGCCACGAGCCAAGAAATGAGCGGCAGCGCAGAGGGCTCGGGGGCCCCGGACGGCATGACTATCGACCCCGTCACGGGGTCCATCACATGGGTCAACGCCACGGGGACGGTCAACGGGGGCCTCTACAGCCTCCAGCTCGTCGTCACCGACGGCGACCGGACCGCCGCCGTGGACTTCCTCGTGGAGCTGCACCACCTCGGCCGCCGCTGCGACGACGCCTCCGGGGCCTTCGCCGGGGTCGCGTGCGGCACCTCCGCGGAGTGCGGCGCGGGCGGCTGCGCGCTGCCCGACATCCCGACGTTCGTCGCCCCGTCACCGCCCGCCGGGACGCGGTACGTGGCACTGGTGGGCGCCGCGCGCAACCTCTCCGTTGCCGCGCGCTCGCTGTCCTCGCATCCCGGCGGATACCTGGTGATGTCCCCGGGCTCAATTCCGCTGTATTTCGGGCCTCCCCGGCAAACCGGGCGCAACCCCCTGCAGCATGTCCACACGCTGTCGCCCTCTGTCAACCACACGAGCCCTGAGATCGTGTGCTGGACGGCCACGTGGGTGAACACGTCGGTGTGGGAGATGACCACGTCGCTGCCGTACTGCCTGCAGGTCCAGCCCCTACTCGCCCCCTCGTACAGCACGGCCCCGCCGTCCGTGCACGGCTCCCAGGAGTTCGCCATCTATTTCGAGGGCCAGGCCTTTGCGGAAGGCGATCTGTTTCAGGTGAGTCGCCTCCTTCGCCTCCTTTGGCCCGTTGTGAGGGCTGCGGTGTGGCTATCCATTTAGTGCCCCTTACCCCCAAAACGTAATGCCCCCACCCCCTTCGCAATGGTGCCCCGGTCCTTTAAAAGGCATGCGTGCCCAAAAACACATGTACCCCCCCCCACACACACACTACCCCTGACAAGGTACGTCTACCAAAGGTTCCACCTACACCCTCGCTTAGCTCCCCGTAATTCGGTTTTACCACACACACACACACACACACCGCAGAAGGGGAGGGTCCAACGTTCCACAGAGGCCTCAGCAGTCCTGAGCCAAATGGGGCGTCCTGCCCAGCGCTGCACAAGGATCCACCTCTATAAGTACAGATCACACACACACACACACACACATTTCATTCCCACTCCTTTTTGAAATCATTTGCCTTTGAGTGGTTGCAATCCAGTAGGTGGGTGGGTGGGTAGGTGGGTTTGTGAAACATGGTAAGTCTACCAAAGGGCCCACCTTCGCTTAGTTCCCCTTCATCAGGTCTCAACCCCCCGACACACACACACACACACACACACACACACACACACACACACACACACACACACACACGCACACGCACACGCACGCGCACGCGCACGCGCACGCACACGCACACGCACACGCACACGCACACGCACACGCACACGCACACACGCACACACGCACACACGCACACACCGAAAAAAAAACGAATGTAACCCGCCCCACGCACACACTTACTAACACCCAAAACAATTCAATGTACCACCCCATCCCCCAGACACACGCTTGATGTCTCTCACCCCCCAACTCAAAATAACCCCCACGTCCCACACGCACGCACACCAACGCAACCCCTTTTGTCGCGTCGCGATGCCGGTCTCTGTCCGGCTCCAGCCCAGAACCCCCGTTGCTGCCAGGGGACCATACCGGCCACACGTCAAGCCTCACCCATGTTGTGTGCAATGCTCAGAGCTTTTACAGTTTCCTGGCTGACACGGGGGATAAGTGCTATTGCACAGTGCAATTCATGGGCGCCACAAGAAACACAGCTGTTGTTGAGATAAGACGCAACGAAATGGAAGCCCGGGACCTGGGGAGCTGGTGCACACCTCCTGCCTGATGAACACCCCCCCGCCCCCGTTGTCCAACACACCGTGCCCAACGAACAGTAGGCGTTCGGACGATCTGGGACCCCGTTTGATGGGGTAATGGTTTTGAGATAACAACATTTTGGGCCGAGAACTCCGAGGGAATGGCGCAACGGATACCACGTGTCTGTGGAATGATCGTTGTGCCATTGATGGTGAGCGGAGTTGGTGACCGGCAGGTGCTGTACGAACAACCATCACCCGTCGACCCCTGCGCCCCCCATGTCCAGCGAACACCCGGTGTTGCGACCCATTTCAGGGGGGTCGCATACAGGTTTGCAGGGCAAACGGCCCTAGGCCGGGTCAGCAGTGGCGCCAGCAGCGCTAGAACCCGTGGGGGGGGGGGTGGGTCCATCTTCCCATTGCACCGCTTTCCACAGCTCGTCGACGCAGCCCACAGCCCATGCGGGAACTATTCAGAGCCGTTCTACGCCGTGACCCAGGGCATGCTCAACCCCGAGCGCACGCGCGTCGACGCCAGCGCGGTCACCCTCGAGTCCCGCCCGATGCGCGCCACGGTGTGCTACCGCTTCGGGGACAACCCCTGGTTCGCCCTCGATGCGCCGCTCGCGATCGCGGGGCCGCACGGGTACGCGAGCGCCGAGGCCCCGGTCCTGCAGCTGCGCAACGGCACGATCGTCGTGCGCGGTGTGGGGCTGGCGGCCGCGGATCGCGTCGCGGTGGCGCTGCAGCCCGACGACGATTGCGACTCGCCCTCAGCCGCGTTCAACGTCACGGAGGAGATGGTGCTGGACGATGAGACCGTCGAGCTGCGGGACCTGCGGCTGACCGCCGGGGTATACCACCTCTGCTACCAGTCCCACACGTGGCATGCGCTGCAGCCGCCGCTCGAGGTCACCGGGACCGTCCGCTTGCACACGGTCCCGGCCGTCCCCGTTTCACGCGCCAACTTGACGCTGGTTGTCGAGGGTGTCGGGCTCTCGACCGCGGACCATTTCGCGATCGCGCTGGAGGCGGAGGAGTGCACCGCCGTCGCGCGCACCAACGTGACCAGCGGCATGTTCACCGGCGCAGACCCCCCGCGGGCCACCCTCACAATCCCGGTCTACCCGCTGGTCGCGGGCGCGTACCGCGTGTGCTACTTCTTGAAGGGGGAGCCGGACCTGTTCGAGCCCGCGTTCTCCGTCCAGGGGGTATACGGCTATGCCGTGACCCCGGCACAGCCCCAGCAGACCACCAATTTCACCCTCTCGATGCTGGGGATCAGGCTGTCGACCGAGGACACGTACGGCTTCTCGGACGAGGCCGCGGGGTGTGACTCCCTCAGTGACGGCGGCGTGTGGTCAGTGCATAGCGGCCTGCTCACGGGCTCCACCGGGTTTCTGGAGGGAGGGCTGCAGCTTCCGGCAGGACGCTACGTCGTGTGCTACAATGTGAACCGGACCGGGTGGCTGCAGGTATGGACGGGCCTCCTCTTCCATCTTTTCTCTGCACTTCTGCTCGTCTGCTCGCTCACTGCCTCTTCTCACTTCTCGTGATGGGCGTTCTTCGTGGGCATCGGCGGCATTCACGTTTCTTCGTGCTTTTGGACGGACCCCCCCTTGGTCCCGCTTCCGTGCGTCAGGATGGGGCGCAAAGCAGAACCACCCGCACCCGCCGGCTGCAGGAAGGGGGGGGGGTTCCGGAGCGGTTGACCGGGCAATCTCTGCACGCCAGCTATCCCTGCAGTGTCCCTCCCCTCGTGGGGTCACCGACACCCTGGCGCCTGAAACAGCCGTGCGTGCCAACTTACCACCCGGCCTGGGACTCATACTTGGGACCTCTAGTTCAAGTGTCAGGGGCATCACCAATTCGCTTTTGCGTGGGGGGGGGTCCCATGCTAGGCAACCTTACGGCGGGGGGCCAAGAAGGGGGGGTTTTGCCATGGCATGGGAGGGTGCAATTTGTCATTTGCAATTTTTTTTCACAAAGGGTTTTTTGTGGTGCGGCAGGGCAGGAGGGCTTTATTGTGCCACCGCAGGGCAGCAGGGCTGTTTTGTGTGTTTTGTCTATGTCCCTTTTGTTTTATTGTTTTATTTATTTTGTTTTTTTTTGTGCTGCCATCGGGCAGTAGGATTATGTGAGCTGCCATAGAGCATCCATCCAGAGTGCACCAAGAAATAGCAGCAACCATCCAAAGCACACCAGGAAATAACAGAAATAACATCCAAAGTGCACCAAGAAATAATAGTAACCATCCTGAGTGCACCAGGAAATAACATGAACCATCCAAAGCGCACCAAGAAATGTGAGCAACCGTTCAGAACGCACCAAGAAATCATGGCAACCATCCAGGGCCCTGTGGGACTAACAGTGTTTGTCCAAAGCAATAGCAATGTCCATCAAGGACTTTGGACGTTGGCCTGCACAAAGATGCAATTTTTGTGGACAATGGACAGCAATCATGCGGAAGCCTTCGGAAATAAGAAACAGTAATACGCGGGGCAGGGGTTGTGTGGCGCCGCCGTATTGTTTTGTCCACTACAAAATGATCCCCCATTGCCCATTCGGGGTCTTGACTGGTGTGCCCAGCTACCATAGGTTATGAGGGGGATCACATTTAGCACATATGGGAAGCAACAATGGACGATGTAGACCCCCTCCCCCTTGTCCATCTCTGCCCTTCCCCTTCAGATAGAAAAAATATTTTTTGGTTATTGTATTGGTTTCCAATCACCAGGTAGATGATTTTTGTTTACAGTACTGGCACCGTAAACATTTTTGCAGGGAGATTTCGCATTGAGAATTAATCTCTACACCAAACATTACAAAAAATGGGAGCATTGACAGTGTGTTCGGGTTTCATTTGATCAATGTTTCCCTCCTTGCAGTTGTGCAATTAGGGAGATGTCTTTTAAATTGTCTGGAGAATGCAACTTATAACTATCTGTCTTTTTGTGGATCTGCTTTACACATTCCCCAAGGGTTGCCAATGACCCGTCGTACCATATCCAAACAAGGTCCACATCGTGCGCTACTAGTTTCGGCTGTTGCTAGAACTGTGTTTTTCAGATACAACTCGGTGTAGAGAAAATGCAAAATCACCTCGAAGAGAGATCAAGCGTAGTTGCGGACACCATACACCCCCTTTTGGGGTGTCATTCGCGTATCCCTGACTGACTGCTTCCCTGACTGACTGACGGATTGGCTGACTGTCAGCCTCTCTTCGAGGCCCCTTGCCAAAGGCAATAGAATTTGACCGAGATTTGTCAATGTTTACAGCGCCACCGCCGTAAAATTTTCATTGGTCATACATTTCCGTTCCAGTCAGTTGGTGCCTTGTCGTGCGCATGTTTTCAAAAAGAGTGCATTTTTTACGGCGCCCTTGGGTTTGGGGGTTTACGGCTGTACGTGTGCGTGTGGTGCACCCCAAGGCCAAAGTAGCGCATCTTCATGCAGAGCCCCCCCCCCCCCCTGCCAACCCACCAAACACCTTGAGGAGGGAGGAAATGGGCAATGATGCATTTTTGGGGACGGGGGCGGGTCCCCTCCCCATACCATGCTCCTTAGGGGGGGGGGGGGGGGCTTAGCGGGGGGTGGGGCGTTTTGCCATGGCATGGGAGCCCCCGCCCCCATGTAAACGCGAATTGGAAGGGAGCAGTGTGACAGGCAAAGACACCCGAGGGTTTGGTCGGGGTACTGTGCAGGCATCGTTTGCTGAGGAAGTAAATTGGAGAGCGCGCGGGGAGGCGGGGGGGGGGGAGCCGAGCTGCTGGCAGCCCAGATGCATGACGACTGAGCTACGTGACCTCATTGAAGTAGAGGAAGAGGAGCAGGGGAGCGGACAGAAGAAGGAAAAGGGCGGGGGATGGGAATGGAGGGACCAGCGCACCGGGCAGGCGGTGCTGATGCGGCTCCTCAGGCTCCGCCGCGTGTGCGGGCGGCCTCTACGCCCCCCTGCCCCTCCTCGCCTCTGGCCCGTGGGGCCTATCCCGCGCCCCTCTCGCAGGTGGGGCCGGCATTCGTGGTCCTGGGGCCCACCGGCTATGTCACCGACCCGGCCCCGGTGCCGCAGGACGTGCCCTTCACTCTGACGGTGGCGGGGCACGGGCTTTCCGAGTGGGACCAGTGGGACGTGGTGCTGACCGCCACCGAGGCCTGCGGCGACCACGCCCGAAACGTCACGGGGGCGGGCCTCAACGCCACCAACGACACGGTGCGCGTCGTGCTGGAGGCCCGGGACGCGGAGAGCTACACCGTGTGCTACAAGTTCCGGCACATGGCCTGGCAGGGACTGGGCGCGCCCCTGCTGGTGCGGTTCGGCGCGGCGGCCATCGGGACGGACCCAGCGCCGCTGCTCCCGTACCAGCGCTTCAACCTGACGCTGACCGCGGCCGGCCTCGCGGCCGGGGACAGGTACGCGCTGCGGTTCTACGCGGACGCGTGCCGCGACGCCGGGCCCGGCACCAACGTTACCGGCGAGATGCTCAACGGCACTGCGCTGACGGTGCCGGCCCTGAGTCTACCCGCCGGCGAGTACACTGTGTGCTATCAGCTCGGCGACCGGCTCTGGGTGCCCTTTGGGTTCCCCGACCTCGGCCCGGTGGTGGTGCGCGGCGCGGCGTACTTCCGCACCGAACCCGAGGAGGCCTCCAACCTGCTGGCCTTCACCCCGATCGTCACCGGCAACGGCATGTCGACCGGTGACCGGTACGCGGTGGTCGGTGGTACCGGGGACGTCGGCTACTGCGAGTCGCAGCTGAGCCCCACTGGCGGGGCGCCCGCGGCTCCCGTCGACAACACGACCGTTGTGCTCGCGGGAATGACCAAGAGCCCCGGGGATTTCACGGTGTGCTACCGCTTGGACGGGGACGTGTGGAACGCGGTGCCCCGGCGCACCGGCGAGCACCTGATTGTCGCCGGCGCGGTCTACGCCCTGAGCGACCCTGTGCCGGTGCTCGTGAACAGCAGCTTCAACCTCTGGATCGTGGGCTTCGGATTCGACGTGGCGGCGGACCGATACGCGATTCGGTCCGGGGCGGAGGGCTGCGCGATGGACTCCGGGGCAAACTTCTCGGCGGCCCAGGTCTCCGAGGACCGGACGCGCGTGTTCGTGCAGGGGGCGTTTGTGCCCGCCGCCGGCATGCGTGTCTGCTACAACGCCCGACAGGTAGCGCCTCTTCTTCTCCGTGGGTTGTGCACACGTGCTCATCCCCCCTGGAGGTGATGGATGACGGGCATGCCTGCCATCTGGAGTGTCTGTCCCCAACACCCAATCCGTGAGTACGTAACCAAGAGGATGTTCCTGGTGCGGGGTGTGTGTCCATGCGCGCGCGCGCGTGCGTGTGTGCGTTTGTTTGCGCGTGCGCGCGCGCGCGTGTGTGCTCTCACCTTTCTCCCTTGTGACTGTCTTGCCTACAGGTACACCTGTAGGCCTGCGTGTGCGCGGTCGCCCCCCTGCTACTCATTCAGGCAGATTCACGACAGTTCTTGTTGTGTGGTTGGGGGCTGGTGCCCAACAATGTAGGTGAACCATGGGCTCCGCTGTGGAGAGCTTGCGATCTGTGGGGTTTGGGCGGGAGTGCACGCCTGTCTGTCTATCCATCTGTCTGTCAGTCTGTCTTTGCCCTGACAGCTTACACACCCTTTTGACTCTGCCATAGAAGAAAAGACGCCAAGAGCTGCTCTGCGGCGCCTGTGGAGTCTTCTCCAGCCGCTTGTTTAGCGTTGTCTGCTTCTTTGTTTGTTTTCCTTGCAGATCTCATCGCGTGTGTGTGCGCGCGCGCGTGCGTGCGTGTGTGCTGGGGTGTGTGAATGATGGCATTTTTCAGGTGAAGAGCCAAACAGCGTCGTCGATGGGCAGTTGGTGTACATGTGTGCGTGCGTGTGTGCGTGTTGAGCTGCCTGTACGTAGTTTTCTGCGCATGGGTGTACGTGCAAGCGCGGCACATTTGTGGGTATGCCCGCAGGAAGTTGTCGGAATCGGTTGTTGGGCGCCTGCGGGTCATGAGTTGTGGCTGGCACTACAGCAGGTCCTGGCTGCTCCCGGGGTGCGCACTGTTGTACCCGAAGTGCTTTGCCGCCCATGCGCGAGTATCGTACGATTGTGGCTGGTCGCATGTGCGCGCCGCTCTACGGTGGGAAGCTTCGTGTCAGGCCCGGGCGTTTCGCCGCGGTGCCCTCTCCCGGGGGCCCGTATACCCTTGCCCGTGCTTGGGATTCGGGAGCGTTCACAAGCGGCGATTCAGTAGTTAAAGGCCAAAAATGGCATGTGGAGGGCGGACGAGGAGGTTGCTTTGGCCATCCGGGAAGCGCCGGAGAAGCGCTTGCCCATACAATGGCTGTACCCGGTCATTTGTGCATTGGAGGCTGCCTTGGACAGCTACGCAGTTGCTGAGTCACTTCCGGTGTTAGTGAGAAGGATACAAGCGGAAAAAAGCCCTTGGTCACAATGCATAACTAGACACCGCGCCCCCCCCCCAAGCCCACCCCTCACCTCCGCCCTGGCTGCCCCTTCCTCGTCCTTTTGTAGGTGGGGTGGCTGCTGACGGCCCTCCAGGGGCCCACGCTCAGCTTCACCACAAGCCCCGCGGCCCCGGTGCGGCTGACCGACTTCACGCTCACCCTCAGGGGCGCCACCGGCGCGCTGAGCGAGGGCGACCAGTACGCCCTCGTGCCCGTCGCCCACGCGTGCCACGGCGCCCTCAACGTCTCCAACACGCTGGTCCTGGGCGCCGGCACCAACGCCACCGTCGCGAGCGACGCCTTTGGCTCGAGCCTGACGGTCGCCGCGGTGAACGTGCCGGCGGGCGCGTACCACATCTGCTACGCCCCCGCGGGGCAGGCCTGGGTGCACCACCAGGAGCTGCGCGTCGCTGGGGGCGTCTCTTGGAGCACCGCAGGGTCGCCCGCGCACGGCGTCCCGTTCGCCATCGAGTTGCAGGGCTTCGGGCTGAGCCGCAATGACTCTGTCAAGGTCGTGCCATCGGGCGCGGAGTGCGGCGTGTGGCTGGGAGGCCCGTGGGTCCCGGGCGCCAATCTGACGGACGGCATGGTCGACGCCGCCGGGGAGGCCGCGACGCTGCCGGGGCTGCAGCTCCCGGCGGGCCTGTTCGACGTCTGCCATGACCTCAACGGGTACGGGGCGTTGAGGCTGCCGGGGTCGCTTGTGGTGGCCGGCGCGACGCGCTGGGGAAGCGACCCGGCGCCGCCCGCGCGCGCGTCGAACTTCACTTTCGTCGTTTACGGGCACGCGCTGTCGGCCGACGACCGGGTCAAGCTCGTCGACACGAGTGCGCACGCGGACTGCCACAACGACACGCACCCGGGGGCGGAGGTGTCGGCCCCCGACCCGGACCGCGAGAACTCCGTGAACGTCACGGACCAGCGGCTGGACGCCGGGCGGTACCTCGTGTGCTACAACGTCCGCAACACGACGTGGGTGCCGCAGCCGCAGCCGCTGGACGTGTTCGGCGCGTCCGGCTTCAGCACCACCCCGGCCCTGCTCCTCCGAGACGTGGACTGGCTGATCGCCGTGCGGGGCCATGGGCTGGGCCCCGGCGACGCAATCGCCCTCGTCGCGGGCGCCGACGAAGCCTGCGCCGCGGCCGTCTATGCCCCGGTCTACACGCACAACGTGACCGCTCTGGAGGCCGTGACCGTGGACGGCGTCAGCACCGTCAACGTCACGCGCCCCGTCCGGCTCCCCGCCGGGCCCTACACCGTGTGCTACCGGCTCTTCGCGCACGCCGAGCGGGACGACACGGACCCGGTGTGGGTCATGGTCGGGGACCCCCTGGAGGTGCTGCCGGGGGCGGGCGCCTACAGCGTCGCGCCGGCCCAGGCGGCGGACAACACGCTCTTCTCCATCACCTTCACCGGCACCAGCATGGCCAACGGCGACCGCTTCGCCTTCGCTCAGGGCGGCTGCGGCGGCCTCAGTCCGGGGTCATCGGGAATCACGGTGGCCGGGGCCGCCGGGGATGGGACGTCAGTGACGGAGGTTGGGTTGCAGCTCGCCGCTGGCGTATACGATGTGTGCTACAGCCTCCAGGTATGGAGTGGTTGTCAGAGGGGTGGTTGTCAGGCCGGATGAACAACAAAGTCCGTTTGGACTACTGTTGATCAAGAACTTCGTTCTGACCCGTTTTCGGTGAACACGGTTTTTGTGGGCCCAGTATGCCCATGTTTGGCAGCCTGTGGTCTTGCCGAGAGTCGCCCATGGGCCGTTTCAAAGATGCGAAATTGCTGCTTGCACTCAAAATTGCCAACACGGGTTGGCTGAAAAACCGAATTTTCAAGTGACCCCTAATGACCCCGAGGGAAGTTGGGTTTTCACTTCTGGGGGACCCCCGAAAACTGGTGGGTGGTTCGGGAAAAGGGCTCAATTGACAGGACCATTAATAAGTCATTATGAACTCTGGCGCCGAAGGCGCCGAAAATGTTTTTGAGCATTGAAGATGGTCAATTTTTTTTTTCACCAAATACATGGCAAATGTTGTTTTTTCTCAACCCCCTCGACGCACTGATTCCAAACATCTTATTTTCCCAAATTTTGGGTCCGGGTCACCTCCGGGCCCAGCATCGGTACGATTTTTGGGGGGCCCGTCAATTGAGCGTTTTTTTTGGGGGGGGTCTAGCCAGAGGGCTGTATCCAACCCCCCCCCCCCCGGAGACGAAAGCCCGTCCACCCCGAGGTATATTTGAACCAGGGTTTGGGTCATCGTTTGGTAACCATGGAAGTGCATATTATTATGGCCTAACAATTCATTTTTGACCCCTTTTGGTCAATCCACTGGGGTCCGGACACCCAGTCAATAGATAAATTTCATACAATGCCCTTTGGCCAAACAATCCAGTGCGGACCCATGGTCGACAGCTCGGCGTTGTACAGGTCTGTGCAGGTCTGCGAAGGGTTGTGTACGAAGAGGTGCGCTCGGGGTTGTCCCAATGACGGAGTTGTCATGACTGGAGGAGAGGGCTGTGGAGGCCTGTGGAGGGGCGCTGAGAAGCCCAGAGGGCACGCGTGGGCGCGCGCGCATTCAACAACGGAGGGTGGGGTCTGAGATTTTTGACCCACGCAGCTCGGCTGCCCGCCCCCCCCCAGATCAGATACCGAGGCCTTGTGCCAAACCCCCCCCCCCGCCTCCCCGCGCGCTCTCCAAGTTACCTCCTCAGCAAACGATGCCTGCACAGTACCCCGACCAAACCCTCGGGTGTCTTTGCCCGTCACACTGCTCCCTTCGCGCCTCCCAAGGAGTGCACTGCGCTTGAGGGGGTCCCTATCGCTGCTGGGGCCCGGAGCGGTCTCCCACTTGACTGAACGTGGGGGCGGTCCGTGCCCTGTTTGGCGTGACGCCCCCATCTGCATTGCTGTGCAGGCCTGTTGGCATCATGCAGCGTTGCTGGGGGTTTTTCTAATAAGTTTCTGAGGGCTGATGAGGGGCCAACGGGCTTTGAAGGGACGCTCCAAAGCTGGAGCGGAGGCTGGAGCTGAGACTCCGCAAGTGCGGCGCGATTGGAACGTGCGCCGTTCTGTCATACAATTCAGCCCCCGCTGGGTGGGTGGGTGGGTGGGTGGGTCTGCACCGCCCCAGCCCCCCCTTTGCTTGTATGGGCCCTGAGGTACAACCTTTCGCTGCTCCAGGCAAAGCCTTTTGGAATTCTCCTCCCCCCGCCCCAGTTCTTCCGTCTTCTTTGTGATGCACGCCTGATGGGCCTGGGCGTGTGCGGTGAGGCTGTAGGGCATGAAATACGGGTGCCTTGAACACTCAGCGGGAGCATTCGAAGAACAAGTAGCAAGCGCGGGAGAAAAGGCTGCAACCCACGATCAAGGCCCCACCTCTCCAGGGTTCACAAGCAGAAGCGGCAGCCGCGACAACAGCACGAATGGCATCGATACTTCTTGGGTTTTGTTTTAATTTTTTTTTTGATTTTTTGAATTCTCGGAAAATTTTGAATTCTCAGAAATTTTTGAATTCTCGGAAAATTTTGAATTCTCGGAAATTTTTGGGACGAAATTCCCAAAATGCAAATTTCAAGCAACGGCTGACTATTGAGGGCCCCATAGAGAGCCGTAGACGTGGCGTTGCCGCATGCGGCAAGGGTTGTGGAGGGCGTGAGGGCGTCGCAAGGCAGTGGTGGGCGAGGGTGGACCAGGACCCCCCGGCATGTGCCGCCGGGTTGACGAACCGCGTGGGTTGATGGCTCCACAATCCGCAGGGGCTCGACTTCCTGGAGGTGGGCGGGAACCTGACGGTCGCCGGGGCCGCCGCGTGGACGACGGATCCGGCCGCAGTGGAGAACTACGAGAATTTCACGGTGACGATCACCGGGTTCAACCTGAGCGCCGCCGACAAGTACGCCGTTGTCAACGCGCGGACCAGTCTCAGCGGCTGCGACCAGCCGTCGAATCCCGCCTACGTCAGTGACGCTGCCGTGGACGGTTTGTCGGTGGGCATCCCGGGCCTCCTGGCGCTGCCGGCGGGCGTGTACCTGATCTGCTACAACACGGGGGGCATCTCCTATTTGGATTCCGCGGCGCCGTACGTGGCCGTTGGGCCGCCGCTCCGCGTCCAGGGCGTGGAGTTCTTCTCGTCCGACCCCACGCCCCCCACCGACGACGCGCCGTTCACCGTTACATTCCACGGGCTTGGGCTCAACACGACGGACCGGTACCAGGTCGTCCTTGGGCTGGGGTGGGCGTTGATGTGGGAGTCAGCGGCGTTTCGAGGGGGGGGCAGCGGAGGTGAAACGTTGTGCTGGGTAGGGGGGCGGGCCATTCGGGACCCGCAGATGCAGCATGTAGAGGGTGGCGGTTTGGAGACGGTTTTCTCGTGCCGATAGCACGGTGGTATGCACGCAGTCGTCCCCCCCCCCCCCCACAACCCACACCTTCCCTGGTCTACAAACATGTCGACAGTGTCTACAATCAGCAGACCGCGTCTACTTGTATCAGGTAGTGTTTACAACCCACAGAAGGTGTGGTCATTGCCCCGCCCCCCCCCCCTCTGCACGTGCAGCCTGGCGTTGCACCAAGTACGAGCGTTGAAGTACATTCCCTTGTAAAGGTATGGTGCGGTATGCAAGAACGCTGACTATGTGTCAAAAGCCCCCCCCCTCATGCGATACATGGATGGCAGAGCACAGCGTGAATCGTGCAGAGGGTGCACGGCCAAGTGCTGGATGTGCAGCGCGCAAAGTGCAATGTGGAATGTGTGTTGTGGATGAGTGTGCCGTCGGATATGCAGAGAGTGCCAGGGTGGGTGTAGTGAACACGCTGCCGTGTGTAGAGTGCACAGGGGTGCAGTGTAGAGTGTGGAGTGCCATGTGCTGGATGTGCGGTGGGCAGTGGGCGAAGTGCAGTGCGGGGGTACAAGTGAGTGGTGTGCAGTGAGATGTGCACAGTGTGCCTTGTGGAGAACAGTGTGCAGTCGTCAAATATGTGGCGTGCAGAGCGTGAAATCGTGAGTCCAGTGCGCGGTGTGTAGTGTGCGCACTGTGGAGTGCACTGTAGTGCAAATTGCACCACCTGCCCCACCACTTGGGTCCCGGTGTTCAGTCTTGTTGAGGTCTGGGCCCCATTCCCTTCCCGGTGCGCTACCTGGCCTGGCCACTGGCGGGGGCACACACCGTGCGCTGTGCGACAAGTAGGCTATTCTGGACCCGTTTCCCCCGATGGCCAAGGTGACCGCAGTAACTACGGTGTTCCCCTACACAGGACTACTGAGATTCTTACTCAGATCAGAAAATCAGACGACGCGTTGAAACAAATGGTGTTTCGCACTGAAAATGCCAGAATGCTGTCTGAATCTGCTGTGTTTGCCCCGTGGGCGTGGCTTCCCCAGCGGTGGGTGGCTTTCAGGGTGGTCACGCAAATGCTGACTTTCTATTGGGCGCTGTGCCCGCGCTGTGCAGAAACGACCCCCTGGATAGCAGCGCCTCTGGCGCAACGCTGCCACCCTCAAAAGCCTGCAACAGCTCTCGACTGGTGGGCACAGTGTCGCGTGTCTGAGGGGTGTGCAATCAGAAGGTTGTTGAGGGTTGTGGAGAGGTGCCCAGGGGTGATGGAGGGGGTGTGCGAGGTCGTGGAGGGTTGGAGGGGTAAGAGGATCGACCAGGACCTTCCCTAACTTCGGAACAAAAAGCCGACATCGCACCCTCTCGCACCCTCCGCTCAGGTTGTGGTGGGGACCTGCGTCAACGTCACGGACGGCACCAGCACCGGCGTGAACTTGACGGACATCTCAGGGGACGGGCTGGTCACGGTAGGGCCCTTTACCCCGGGGCCGGGCTGGGCCGTGTGCTACAGCTTCAACGGGCAGGAGTACCAGGTGGTGGACTTCGGCGGGGCCGTGGGGTGGGCCTCGGACCCGAGTCCCCCGTACCCCGAGGCAGACTTCGACCTCGTCGTCACCGGCGCCAGCCTCTCGGTGCTCGACAAGTTCGCCTTCGTCCCGGGCGACGCCGTCGGCTGCGCGCCCGCGACGTCCGGCGACGCGCGGCCCTACAACCTCACCGCGCCCGATGTGGCCCCGTCCCGCGCGCGCGTGAACGTCACCGCCGGAACGGCGCTGTCCGCCGGGATGTACACCGTGTGCTACGCCGTGGACGCGACGCGGTTCGTCTCTATCGGGCACACCTTGACGGTTGGGGGCGCGACTGGGTTCGCCTCCACGCCCAGCTTTCCCAAGCAGTACACGGGCTTCACGCTGCGGCTGGACGGGTACCTGTTTGGCGAGGGTGACCGGTGGGCGGTGGTGCCGCAGAGCGAGGGGTGTGCAGTGGCGGCAGAGGCGCGCGCGCGCAACGTCAGCGGGGCGACGTTCGCGATGGACGCGTACAACGTCACATCGTACACGGTGGCGGCCGACGGGCAGGACGCGGGGTACCATGACGTCTGCTACGATTTCCAGGGATCCGGGTGGCTAAAGGTGGGCACAACACTCCGCATCGACGGTATCTATTGTGTCCTCTGATGGTTCTTGTCTCCTTTTGTCCCCGTTTGTGGTTGCTTGTTGTTTTTGTCGGGTTTTACTTGTTGTTGCTTGCTGTTGCTTGGTTTTACTTTTTGTTGTTTGTTTGTTCTTGCTCTTACTTGTGGTTGTTGTTTTTTGTTACTTGTTACTCTTTGGGTGCACTATGTGGACGCATAGAGCTGTAAAGTTAGGCTGCGCGGGGGCAAAAAGTGCCATAAACGCCACAGAGATCCATTTGGCCAATGCCAAAAGAGGGGTGGTAGGCGGATTGACACAGTTCTAACGCAAACGTTTACGGCACCATTGCCGTAAACGTTTACGGCGCCACCACCATAAAGCGGCACGGGTATTGGAGGGGAAGCTTTTAGGTAGCAGGAAGACGTGCCCCCCCCCCCCCCCCCAGAGGAATAGAGACTACACCCCCTCTCCCTTCTCTTCATCTTTCCACAGGCAAGAACCAACATGATCAAATAATTAGGCAATGGTGTTGAGACGATGGTGTGGACAGTAACAGCCTGCCTCAGGCCGGCCAGGTCATTTCCGAGGCAGGGCAGAGATGGAGAATTTGGGGCACCTGCGTAGCCCACTAGGTACGGGAAAGCATTTTTACAGCGCTCCCGCCGTAAAACTGTACGGTGTTGCCGCCATAAGTTTGTGTATAGGTCCTTGATTGCCGGCGCAATGGTCTCAAAAATGTCATACCGCAACAGGAAAGCACTCAGTTGCACACTCTGGATATGAATAGAATAGGGCGCTCTCAAGAAATATATAGTAATCAAAATTTAGGGCTTTGGTGAAATTGAGCTCATAGGCCATCTATTTGGCTACTTACGGTGTTGGTTAGTGGTGTTAGGCCGTACAATTTTTCCTGCGGATATTATAGATATTGCAGATATTGTTTTCTGCGAAAACAAATCCTGTTGATGGGCAGCATGCAGTTTTGCCAGTGGACATGCTTTTGCATGTGTGTTGGGGTGTCTAGAGAAGGTGGAGGGGGGGGGGGGTAATGGGATAAAATTGTGCATTGGGTTGGCCTCAAAAGGCATCAAAATGGCACCCCGCGGTGGTAAGCGCTGCTTTGCAGCCAAGGAGCCCGTAGTGTCTGACGGCGAGATAGAGGAGATTGGTGCAACGGCCGCCCCTGCAGTGGTCAGTTAAGAACCCCGGGATGTACCCGAGGACAAGTTGAGTGATGGTGACGCCAAATTTGGTGCAGTGGGAAATGACAAAATTGAAGCGGGTGCTGTAACACCCATCTATGAGGACCCTGCCAAGCAGGATACCATTAGAGTACACAGGACACGGGTTTTGATCCTGCACCTGCAACAGATAAGGACTTGGACTTTGATGTGACGTCAGATGTAAGAACCGGTGGGGGGGCTCATTGTGTGTAGGGGTGACCACATGGTTAGCTCTGAGAGGGGATGACTGGTAGCATAGCATTGGTATAAGTGAACCATGCAGGTTCCTTCCAATTTGTCCATCTCTGCCCTTCTCCTTCAGACAGAGAAATATTTTTCAGTCCTAGTATGGGTTTTTAATCACTAGGCCAACACCGTAAGCATTTTTGCGCTGAGATGTGCCATTGAGGGTTAATCATTACACCGAAAATTAAAAAAAATGCGAGCATTGAACGACTGTTTGGGGCACATTTGATCAATATTCCCCTCGCTGCAGTTGTCCAATTAGGGGGACGTCTTCTGGCTTATCCGGGTCATGCAACTTATAGCTATCTGTCCTTTTGTGGATCTCTTTTACATTTCCCTGGGGGTGCCAATGACCTGTCGCAGCAATTCCGAACAAGGTCCGGATCCCGCACTATTAGTTTAAAGCGCCGCTGGAGCTGTGTTTTTCAGATACAACTCGGTACAGAGAAAATGTAAAATTCGACCGAGATTTGTCAGTTTTTACGGTGCTAGCACCGTAAAATTTTCATGGGTCATACATTTCCGTTCCACGGGGCTAAAGCCCTGTCGTGTACTTGTTTTTAAAAAGAGTGCATTTTTTACGGCGCCCTGGGTCTGGGGGTTTACAGCTGTACGCATGCGTGTAGTGCACCCCAAGTTGCTTGTTGTTATTTGTTGCTTGTGTTGTTAGTTGTGGTTGCCCTTCATTCATATCTTTGCTTTTTGACTCAAAATAAACGCCCGGTCTATAGCCGTCTACTGAGCTGTGACTCGATTTTACCCTTACCGTACTTTCATTGCTATGAGTAGGGGGCTGGTTTGTTGTGTGTCGCCCCCTGTGGGCTGGCCCTGCTACTGATGTGCCCGCTGCCAAACGTGATGAAGTCCGAATCAGCCCCCCCCTCCCAAAACAAATCCGCCGAGGCCCGATTTGGTTCCAGTGCTGCCCCATATTGTGACCGCCTGCCTCTTGCTGGAAGGTCTGCACCTGCAACAATCCTGCCAAACGCCGACCCCCTTCGTGGCCATGCTCCCACCCTCCGGCAATGGATTCACAGTACTTACCCCCTCCCCCCTCAAGAGCGCGTGCCACCGCTGTTTTTCTGACCGTAGTTTTTGCGGCCAAGAGTATCCAGTGACGTGGTTGGGTGCCGATTGTGGAGAAAAAGAGGGTGGCAGTATTTCCTGTTGATGACAGCGTTCTGTTTGACACTAAAACCCAATGCTCACGGGGGGGGGGTCTGACATACTGTAGGATAGTCTGCTTTGTGATATCTATATGAGCCCTCTATAACAGTCTTGTCAGGGTACTGCATTGTACCACAGAGAAAGGTGCCTATGGCAATGTCACTAAAGAGCTTTTTGTCCTGACCCTGCTGCTCTGCAGCCTTGTGCCTGTGTGGTAAAGGTGTGGCAAAGCATACAACATCTGCATCCCACAGCGGGGGCCCTTGGTTTCCATGCGCGACTCCCCCTGTCCCTGCCCTGGGGGCCCAGTTAGTTGCAAAGGGTGGCCGCGTTTGGCCCATAGTACTGGTGCCGCCGAAGGTGTTGGGTGACGCCGTACGTCAGGTGTCATGCTCTCCTCCACCCCATGGCGATCGTTGTAAGGTGCATATATGTTGGGGTACCCCCTCCCCCGGCCGCTGGCTAGACCCTCCCCCTCAAAGGAGCCTTCGGCCCACTTCTACTTGGGGGAGGTGAGTCGCGTATCAACCCGAGGGGTTGGCCCCCGCGTGACCCAATGCCATTCCTGGCAACCAACAGAAAAGGGATGCCAGGGATCGGAAGCAGGGATGCTCTTGTAACGATGTGATGTCGTGCATCATGGACAAGTCACTGGAACTAAATTTTGTCGGCAAGACGTCTGTATATTGTGTGGCTGCTGTGCTCATGTGAAACCTGGTCTGGATGAGGTCTGGGTAGGTTTTTGGTGTATCCATCGGATCTCAAAACACGGGTCACAGGCAAGCACCATTTTGTGTCGAAGCTCCGCCCTGTGCTACGGTCGTTTCCCCGACTCCGGCCGACCAATTGTTCAAGATCTCTATGTTTGCCGAACACCAACAGGGTTCCTTCCGGTCAGCCCCCCCCCAAATCGACGGGGTTCGCTTGGACCCAACTTATCCAAACAGACCAAACGGCCACATGCCCCCTTCCGGGGTTGTTCGCATTGTGTGGAGGGCACCTGCGCAAGGGTGTGGGAGGGACATGCCTTGCCACTGGTCTCGATGTCTCGATTCTCCTCCTCCCTCCCGTCTGGCAGGCGCCCTGGCATACTCACACGGCTACCCCATCGCCAACGAGGTCTTCACGCTCACCATCACGGGACTCGGCCTGTCCAACTTCGACTCCTACGCAGTCGTCCCGGAGGCCGAGGGGTGCGGCGCCCCGACGGCGGTCCCCGTCGCCGGGGTATCCGGCACAACCTCCGCGACCCTCTCCGTGTCGCGTGCCGCCGGGAGCCACGTGGTGTGCTACCTCCTCCTGGGCGCGGCCTGGAAGCAGGTTGGCGCGCCGTTCGTCGTCAACGGGGCCTCCGACGCCTACACGACGCCGCACCCGGCGGCGCGAATGACCAATTTCACCCTGGTGGTGTCCGGCAGCGGCTTCGACTCCGGTGACAAGGTCGCGACGGTCCCGGCCGCGATGTCCTGCTCCGCAGTGAGCCCTCTCACCGGGGGTTACCTGTCGGTTGGGCCGGACATGATCAGCCCGGACAACACCACCGTCAATGCCACGCTGGTGCAGTACGCCGCGGGCGCGTACAAGGTCTGCTACAACGTCCAGGATCTGGGGTGGCAGCAGGTCGGGACCTACGAGTTGCAGGTCGCCGGGGTGTCGTCGCACACCACGATCGGGAGCCCTGCGGCCGCCGGGGTGCGCTTCACGTTGAACCTGCACGGCAGCTTCTTGACGGACGAGGATGTCTACGGCATCGCGACACCCGGGCAAGAGGTCTGTTGAGGGCTGCAGGGAAGGGTAGCGCAGCGCTTAACACGGGGGAGCTGTGACAGTTCATTCCGCCGCAACTACTTCTGCCCGCACCCAGCGGTTTGCCAACCGAATGGTAGTCGCCAAACCTGGGCCCACAACCGCTTTTCCAACCATTGTTAACCGCCTCCGGCACCCACTTTTGAACTCCCCCTCCAGTCCCCCACTTCCAATCCCAACAATTATGACTGTCCTCCATTTGGGATGCCAGGGTATCTTCCGGCTGTTGTTGCTTTGCAAAATGGCGCTGCATCTGAACTGGTTGCCCCCCCCCCCCCCAAAAAAAAGAGACAACACACAAATACAAAAAATAGTAGCAGACACAACCTCCCAACCCAACCCAACCCACCGACAAGCAGCACGATTAACCCGACCACAAATAAATTATCCGCCACAACAACTATCCGCCGACATTTTCCAGACTCCTGTTCCGACCTTGGTGTGTGGGGCTTGATTTGTCTGGGGTATTGTGCTGTAGTTTTTGATCTTGCGTGTCGTTGCTTCTCCATGAGGGTCCTTTGGTGCTGTCATGCTTTGTGGATGGTCAGATTGGTTGAAGGGTCATTTGGGCCGTATTTGGCCGTACTGCCCTCTACGGTGCCCCGCTGGCGCAAATTCCTCTATGGTCCACCCAAGGTGAGCACAACCCCCTCTATGGTGCCCCTACAGTGAGCACATTCCCTCTATGGCCTCGTGTAGTGATCACTCCCCTCATGGCCACTCAAGAGGGGGCAGACACTCTGAAATGGCGCCCCTTCAGTGAGCACAACCCCCTGCTATGGCCCCCCTGCAGTGAGGAGAAGCGCCTGTATGGCCCTCCAGGCGGCCCAACAGGACAACAAACAGGGCCCCTCGGTGCTAGCCATGAGGCAAGGGCGGGTGTAAGGCTCGGGGTGTACGTGGGTGGATTGGAGGGAGAGAAGGAGCGGGAGACCAGGAGGCAGCCCCGAGGGACGCCGCCCCCCTCCCTCCAGATGACGGTAGGCAGGTCTTCTTGTCCAAAGTAAGGAAAAACTCTCCATCAAAATTGCATCTGCAATGTGCCCCAGAAACGCATGTCAACCATATACATGCCTCCAGCAACAAGCAGCCCCTTCGTCCATGAAAAATCCGACGGCCAGTCCCTATCCTCTGTCCTGCACCTCATTGCGCCGTGCTCCTGTTCCCAAACAAAACTCCTGCCCCCCCACCCGCCATCCATCTGTCAATACCCGCTTTTGCAACCGCTCTTGAAACCGCCTTCATGCCCCTGCTGTGCCCTTGCAGTGCGACAACGTGACGATGGTGGCAGTTTCTGCCGGTTGGGTGTCGGGTGGTGGCGCGCTGGTGGCAGTGCCGGAGCAGCAGCTGGACGCCACTGGGACGTACACCGTGTGCTACAACTTCCGCGGCCTGGGTCTGCTGTCCATCACTGACCTGGTGGTGGTGAGCGGGGCGGTGGCCTTCCGGACCGTTGGATGTATGCAGCGCCACTACTGCAACCCACGCAAATCACCGCCAGAACCGCCCAGGGGAACCCCATCTACGTCTATCACCCCACAGCAATCGCCCGCCTACCCATACCCAGCGACACCGACATCATCTACTTCACTGACGCATCCGGCACCCAGCAACGCACCCCCACGGTCGGTTGCGCCTCCGTGCGCATCACCCGGCACGCGGACGGCCTCCACGTGGAACACCACACCGGGGCCACCATCTTTGGGGCGTCCTCCCACGGCGAACTGCGCACCATGGCAGACGCCGTCACCGCCACACCGCCACCCACGACGATCCGGCCCCGCAACATCTGGGTAGTCGTGGACGCCACGGTCGACATCCACCTCACCAGGCGCCTTGCGGACCTGCCCCTCCACAAAGCACTCGAATCCGGCCTCACCACACAAGCGTTGGGACTATGGATGGCCTTCAAGGGCATGCAACCGTAGGACACCCTACACATCATCAAGCAGGAGTCACACCGCTACGCATACGGCAATGGACGCGCAGACACGCAGGCCAAACACCAGAACACCAACCACACCCCAGGGCTCGAACGCGTGCGACTGGACACCCCACACCATAGCCACCTGCAGCACCTGCCCCCGATACCCCCGGCCACACAGCCCCCCCAATGGATGCCCGAGGACACGCCGTACACGGATCGAGACAAGCAGTACCACTACCCCACACCCATCCAGCAACTGGCCACCACACTGGGCCACCCAGCGAACACCGAACTCCTCCGACGCCTCGAAGACTCCGTCCACACCCCCCTCTACTACTCCGCCCTGCGCCCGGATAGCCTCCCAGCACACCTACAAAAGCCCCGACTCCAACTCGCCCTCGAACAACTTCCCCTCCTCACCCGATACCACCGATGGTATACGCGCCGCTCGATCCACGTCCCCGCAGGACACACCAAATGCATCTGCAGCCACGCGGAAGAAGAAGCATGGGACCACTTCAAGGCGTGCCCCCTGTACAGAGGACTGGACACCCTCACAGACTGGAACCCAACCCACACCATCGCACAGCACGCCGGATGGCTGACGCAGTCCCCGGCGACCCAGCAACTCACCACCGTCCTCAAGCAGACGGAGGTGCTCGAGGCAGTCCGCAGGGGACTCGTCCCCACTGCCGTCTACACCTTGCTACGCACCCACGCGGAGGACCCCCAGGCCACGGCGGCGCACATGCAGCGGACGGCCGTTGCCAAGACGGCGGAGCAGCTCACATACCGCACCAACAAATACCTGCAGCATGCGGCAACCCTGCCCCCAACAGACCAAGCCCACCTCCTCAAACTCCTGTTCTACCAACCATGAGAACCTACCCCGTGACATACCAACACGGAACCCCCACCACGTCTACACACTATCCACCGAGCACAGCACTGGCACAGCACACACGGACGCCACAGGCACCGCACACACTCCCACCAGCATGCGCGCGCCACCAGCCCCCATCCCCCCACGCCGCCGTCCGTCCACAGGTACCACCAACCACCAGCCACCGCATGTCCCCTCTGCGTTAGCCGGCGGCTACCACAGACAGCCCTGCCCTGCAACCCAGACCACTGGGTCTGCCTGGGAGCCGCGCACCGCCTCACCCGCTGCCCCCACTGCGGGGACCTCAACCCCCGCCACCACGAGCGGCCCGCGGCCCCAGCCGCACCCCACCCCGCCAGCCACCCCAGCTTCTTCGGGTTCCTCACCGACACCCTCCGGGACCACCTGGGAGGGTACTACGTGGCGGACGCGGCGGACCACGCATGGACCATAGCCGTGGCCACGGGCAGCACACCCCTGCCCCCCCACAGCCCACCCCTACGCCACAGCGGAGGCGGCTTGAACGTGGCGGCCCGCCACATCCTCCTCGCCCTATACCTCCACCACCGAGACCTACACCTCCCAGGCCCACAACTCCCGGCCCCCCAAGCAGCAGCCCTGACGCCGGAAGCGTGGGCCGACACGGCACCAGAGGAGATAGCAGCCTACCTCCGAATCACTTGCCGCCGGTTCAAAAACGCCCTCGGCCGACGGAAGGGAACACCTTACCCCCTCAGCGCACTCCTCTACCCGGCACACCACCCCCACCCCGCACAACAGACGCCCCCGGAGGGCTGGGCGTCTTTTCGGGACGCCCACCTGGCCGCCCCCGACGAGGCCACCGCCACGCGGATGGGCCTCACGGACCAGGAAACCTACGTCAGAGGCCTCAAGACGAGCCTCCAAGAGGCACACCGCTGGCACGCCCGCTCCCCGTCGCCCCCACAGGGACAGGGGGGTTCACCCGCCCCCGACACCCACCAGGCCAAGAAGACCAAGACAGGTCAGGGGGCCCGCCAACGCGCCCACCAGCAGGGCGCGACGCCCCGACCAAGGCCCGGGTCCAGCCACACCGCACCACCCCACGCCCAGACCCCCGGGGCACACCAACAACACCGCCACCGCCAGCGCCCACCACCACCACCGTACCGCAGCACCCAAACCCTGCAGCCCAGTCAGCCACCACCGCCCACACACGTCCACACCATGCCAGGACCACCATACGCGCAGAGCCAGGGGACATGGCACCACCAACACCACCACCACGCCCCCGTCCCTCCCAACCCCTACCCCCTAATGCCCCCAAGCTACAGCGACCCCCACCAGCTACATCCCCACCACGCCCCAGCACAACCAGGCCCCGCGAACCACCCACCCCACATAGCGCACATCACCGCACCACACCATCACGTATTCCACCACCACCAGCCCCTGCCACCACACCCACCAACGCCGGGGTACCACACACAACCGGCACACCCTCCACACCACCACCACGCGGTCCAGCACCACCCGCCGCCCCCGCTACACGGGCCCACGACATACGAGCCACGGTACACCCCCATGGACCCGCGAGGAGCCGCGCACGCACACCAGCAACACCAGGGCCTAGTAGGAGCGCCCCACCACCACCAACAGCCCCCCCACCCACACCCCATACCAGCGAGCACCATCCACCAGCAGCCACCCATCACATACGGACCACAGCCCCACCCGGGGGCTCATGCGGCCGCCTCCCACCCGCACCCCGGCACCACAACCAGTCAAGAACCGCAAGGGCCACACGGCGCACACACGCAACACCCACACGACCCACAGGGACGCCCGGACCCCCAGCCGGCACAACACCCACCCCCGCCCCCCCCACCCCACCACCACCAGCAGCCCCCCCACCCACACCCCATACCAGCGAGCACCATCCACCAGCAGCCACCCATTACATACGGACCACAGCCCCACCCGGACGCTCATGCGGCCGCCTCCCACCCACACCCCGGCACCACAACCAGTCAAGAACCGCAAGGGCCGCACGGCGCACACACGCAACACCCACACGACCCACAGGGACGCCCAGACCCCCAGCCAGCACAACACCCACCCCCGCCCCCCCCACCACCAACAGCGCCACCCCCACACCACCCCCCCCCCGCCCCCCCCCCGAGACCAGGCCACGGACACAACACGCGGCAGCCAGCACCAGCCAATCGACGTCGATACCCCCGCCGACACACGCCACCGCGAATCCCCCCTCCCGCGACCGCCACAAGAGACCCCATCACCGGACCCCACGCGCGACAACGATGACCACCCCCCCCAACCCACACCACCCCCCCCATCACACCCCGCACCACCAGTCGCCGCACCGGCCGAACCCTACGCCCTACACAACCCCGCAGCGGTACGGCAGCACCTCCGGGGACTCGGGGAACAGGACGTCGTGCTGTACCTCCGCACCTCCGGCACCAGCACCCCCATCCGGGCGGCCACCCTGGTCCAGGCGGCCAGCCTGGGGGAAGGCGTTAGAGACTTCCTCTTCGACGCCTTCCTCCACGTCGCCCGACACGAGCGCCCCCCGCGCGCCACCCCAGACGGCGAGAGCCCGCCCCCCACGGGGAGCCGGATCTGGGTGCCCCCCATCGACTGGGGGCGACACCTGGTCGGACACCCCGTGCCGGGGCGGGTGGGCACCAAGGGCCGCACCCGCTACCACGAGCCCGACATGGCCCACCCCCCACCCGACGCCACCCCCGACAGCACCAAAGAGTGGGAGCGGGAAACATGGGTAGCCCGGATGGCCTCCCTGAGCAACTTCCGGCACCACGTCCCGGGGGACATCCCCACCCCCGACGAGCAGCAGCCAGCCCCCTCCACGTACATGACCCTCATGTACAATCTGCACTACACCCTCTCCACCACCACCTACGACGCACCCACAGACCACTGGGTGGTACACGGCACCGACTCCCTCCTCCCCGCCGACTACACCCCCCCCCCACACAACCCAGGCCCCGACACGTACGCCAGGGGGGACGACCCGGACGACCCCCACATCTGGGGCACGTGGGAACCCAAATCCCTGGACACGCTGCTCTCCATCCGCAGCGGCTACCAGGGCCTTGGTAGGGCAATGTATTGCCTCGCCAAGTGGACCCAACGGACCTGGGGGATCCCCACGGACCGATGGGTGTGGGTGGTCACGCTGCGCCCCCAGCAGAGGGAAGCCCCCCCAAACCGCAGGGGACCCACCCCCCCACGCCCCACCACCCTACAACTATGCCCGTACATGGTGGCAGCCCGCCTCATGACGCTGCTGTGGACGGGCCCCCACACCCCCACCCAAAACTACCCCCACCTCACAGAGGAGGACATGCCCGGCATCCAGCGATGCTTCTTCCAGACCCTCGACTACCTCCAGCAAACACACCCGCACGTCCTGGAGCAGATATGGCCACCCCCCGGGTAACCCACGTGCCCGCGCAGCCGAGACAACGCCGCCACGCCAGCACCAGCACGCACGGATCACCAGGGAAAACGCGCGCACACGCCCGATGCCCGAACCTGCACCCTCGTTCTCGCTACTTACAGGACCCAGCATCATACGCCCGCCCCCGAGGCCCAGGACCCTCCGCCGTCTCCCACAGCCCTCTCCTCCGCCTCCGACTCCACAACCTCCACCACCACGACCACCTCATCCACCACCACCACCACGTCCTCATCCAGCACTCCACCCCCCAGGCCGCGGGGGACACCTCCCAAACGGGCCTCCAAACCCGCCCCCACCGCGAGCAGCCCCGCCGCCGCCAAGGCCCACGCCCCGACGAAGCCCACACCCACGACCCAGCCGACGCCCAAGACCGCCGCCAAACGGCCACCCAAACCCAAGGGTCAACCCGCAGCCAAGCCCAAACCCAAGCCCAAACCTGGCGCCACGACGGCAGCGCAAGCCCGGCCCCCCGAGGACGTCCTCTACGACATCCGGCCCCAGCCGTCCCAGGCCCTAAGGCAGCAGCGCCCAACGCGGCGCCCCCCCACCGTCACCGACGCCACCGCCACCACCTTCATGGCGGAGCGCGCCGCGGCCGAAGCGCGACGCACCTCGTCCCGCCACCTCTCAAAGCCCGCACCCCAGGCCCACGGACCGCTCCCGACCAAGCCAGAACAACGCCAGGGTCCACCAGCAGCGTCCCCGCCCCCCTACCGGCCCTCGATGACAGCCCACATGCAACGCATGCCCCACTACCGCCGCCGCCGCGAATCCCCGCCCAACCCCGAGGCGGAGACCGTACGCGCACACCCGCGGGTCCACATCCGCGTGCACCCCCACTCCCCACGCACCCCCACGGAACAGGACTACGAGGAATCCCCCAGGCCCGCCACCGCCGCCGGTCCCCACGACCACGTCACACCCACCCACGCCCACTCCTCCGCCCAAGACCGCAGGCCCGCCCAGGAACAGTGGTGGCAGCGCTGGACCCACACGCAGCTCTGGGAGCTGCGGAAGTGGGCCCGGGGAGAGCCCTCCCTCGAGGGCCTGGTCCATCGGCCCCGCAAGGGGTCGGTGGAGAACTGCCGCCTCCGGCCGGCGGGGGGGTGGATGCCGCAGGCCGCATGGGAAGCCATGCTGGCCGATGCGCTCCACCCCCTGGGAGTCCACCCCCGCAACCTCCCCGCGCCCCAGGACCACCCGTATGTCCTCAGGCGCCTGCGGGAGACCCTCCAGGAAACGCAGCGAGACGGCATCCGCCTGTGGGACATCACCCAAAGCCCAGCCCCGCACGCACACACCCCCTCACCACCCCACAAGCGTCGGCGCACCGACACCGGCGACACCCACAGCACCCCAGGAGCCCTGCGCGCCACACAGCACGACGCGCCTGACCCCCCGGCCAGCGGCGCCGCCATCTAACCCCGTTACCCAGCAAACCACCACCACGGGGCGCCACGCCAGGCCCCGCCCAGAAGTCACCAAACGAACCGGACGCCGAAGGAAGCCAACACACACGACAACGAGCACCACTACGCCCAAAGACGCCGAACCCAGGCCCGCTACCGTGGGCTCCTCTCCACCCTCAGCACGACACACACGTCGCTGGCGTCACTCCTCCGCCGTGCCCCCTCCCACGCCACCGCCCCGCCCCCCCCCCCCTCCCGCCGCACGTCCCCACGCCGCCCAGCACCCAGCCCCACACACTGCGCCACAGCATCGCCCTAGTCCGGCTCCTCCACCATCGCGCCACTTGGCACCTCACAGTAGACCGCCATCCTGTGGTCCCGCTCCCCCCGGCACCGCTCCCGGGGCCGCACCCGGCCCACGTCGTGTTCGCCCCCACGTCGCGGGCCGCGGACATCCTCCCGCTCCTCGCCGCCACCCCTCCCGGGCATCGCATACTGCTTGCCGCCAACCCCTCGGTCCTCAGTGAGGTCCTCATCGGGCACGCCGACGCCCTGCACGTGCGCCCGCTGTTGCCCAACCTGCACGCTGCGTACGCCCCCGGCACGCCCGTCGACCCCTCCGTGTGGGACTCCCAGTGAGGCCACCGGCCACCGGCCGGCTCGCACGCACCACCCCGCACTCGCCTCGGGCGCACGACCCCGTGGACGCCGCTACCCACACGCCCGGCCCCGCGCAACCGCCTAACCGAGCCAGAACCCAAGCACAAATCAAACCCGAGCCACACCCCAAAACCGCTAACCCTTGACTCCTAACCAAGCCCGCCGAGGGAACACCGAAACCACAGCCCACACCCACAGCCCACACAGCCGCCTAACCAGCCAGCTCCAGAAGCAAAGAGACACCTCACCAAACCCACCCTGACCCAAGCCTAACCGAGCCGAAGCCCCAACACAAATCAAACCTGAGCCACACCCCGAAACCGTCAACCCTTGACTCCAAACCAGGCCCGCTGAGGGAAATACGTAGACACAGCCCACAGCCACAGCCCACACAGCCGCCTAACCAGCCAGCACCAGAAGCAAAGAGACACCTAACCAAACCCACCCTGACCCATACCCGTGTACATCAGGACACGCAAGCCGCACCCCTGGGGCGCGACCGCCGCCACAGCACCGACGACACACGCCAGAGGACACAACGCTATTGCACCGCCGCACCAACTGCCCGTGCCTGTGCCTGCAGTGTACGCGCCCCTGTTTTTCTCTTTTTTGTTTTTTCTTTTTTTTTTCCCAAAAAAAAAAAAACAAGTAAAAAAAAAAAAAAAAAAGTAAAAAAAAAAAAAAAAAAAAAAAAAAAAAAAAAAAAAACGAAAAATTAGGGGGGGAGGAAGAGGGACACAACCACCCATGGCACACGCGCACCGCACACAGCACGCACACCGGTGAACAGGAGCCCAGTGGCCCAGGACACCGCACATGCAACACAACACACCGAGCGAGCACACCGGTGAACAGGAGCCAGCTGGCCCAGGACACCGCAGACGCACCACAGCAAACCGCGCGGGCACACCGGTGAACAGGAGCCCAGCGGCCCAGGACACTGCACACACGTAGGGCGGCCGAGGGACAGGAAAGAACCAATACCCCATGGGTCGGACGCACTGGGGCGACCCAGCCGACCCACCGGGCCAGTGGCAGGAGCGGTACTCCAAGGCCACTGGTCCGAGCCCGGCCAGGCTGCATCGGGGACCATGGCAAACGTCACCCGGAGCCATGGAAGCAACCGGTGACAGGCGAGCCGGTACACAGTCCAGGAGGGGGTCACCTGCCAAGCAGAGTGGCCCCGCAACTCAAGCCACAAGGGTGAGGCGGACGTACCGTAGACAAGCGGGAGCAATACCCCTTGTGGTGAGAGATACTCCACACGGCTGGGCAGCCCCCCAGAGCTGCCGCCCAAAGGAGGGGGCATGTGGCCCTACCCATGGACACATGTGGGGACACCCTCCCACCTGGGACACATGGACCGGGTGGCCGCGACAATGCCTTCCCAAGCACATGCGGGAGCGGCTCAAGAGGCACCTGACATAGGGCAGTGGGAGGGACAGGACGTCCCCTTGGTAAGACCTTCTTCCTGCAATGTCAAAGGAGGCATCCCGAGCTCCCGAAGATACCTACCTACCTACCTCTGTTGAGGGCTGCAGGGAAGGGTAGCGCAGCGCTTAACACGGGGGAGCTGTGACAGTTCATTCCGCCGCAACTACTTCTGCCCGCACCCAACGGTTTGCCAACCGAATGGTAGTCGCCAAACCTGGGCCCACAACCGCTTTTCCAACCATTGTTAACCGCCTCCGGCACCCACTTTTGAACTCCCCCTCCAGTCCCCCACTTCCAATCCCAACAATTATGACTGTCCTCCATTTGGGATGCCAGGGTATCTTCCGGCTGTTGTTGCTTTGCAAAATGGCGCTGCATCTGAACTGGTTGCCCCCCCCCCCCCCCAAAAAAAAGAGACAACACACAAATACAAAAAATAGTAGCAGACACAACCTCCCAACCCAACCCAACCCACCGACAAGCAGCACGATTAACCCGACCACAAATAAATTATCCGCCACAACAACTATCCGCCGACATTTTCCAGACTCCTGTTCCGACCTTGGTGTGTGGGGCTTGATTTGTCTGGGGTATTGTGCTGTAGTTTTTGATCTTGCGTGTCGTTGCTTCTCCATGAGGGTCCTTTGGTGCTGTCATGCTTTGTGGATGGTCAGATTGGTTGAAGGGTCATTTGGGCCGTATTTGGCCGTACTGCCCTCTACGGTGCCCCGCTGGCGCAAATTCCTCTATGGTCCACCCAAGGTGAGCACAACCCCCTCTATGGTGCCCCTACAGTGAGCACATTCCCTCTATGGCCTCGTGTAGTGATCACTCCCCTCATGGCCACTCAAGAGGGGGCAGACACTCTGAAATGGCGCCCCTTCAGTGAGCACAACCCCCTGCTATGGCCCCCCTGCAGTGAGGAGAAGCGCCTGTATGGCCCTCCAGGCGGCCCAACAGGACAACAAACAGGGCCCCTCGGTGCTAGCCATGAGGCAAGGGCGGGTGTAAGGCTCGGGGTGTACGTGGGTGGATTGGAGGGAGAGAAGGAGCGGGAGACCAGGAGGCAGCCCCGAGGGACGCCGCCCCCCTCCCTCCAGATGACGGTAGGCAGGTCTTCTTGTCCAAAGTAAGGAAAAACTCTCCATCAAAATTGCATCTGCAATGTGCCCCAGAAACGCATGTCAACCATATACATGCCTCCAGCAACAAGCAGCCCCTTCGTCCATGAAAAATCCGACGGCCAGTCCCTATCCTCTGTCCTGCACCTCATTGCGCCGTGCTCCTGTTCCCAAACAAAACTCCTGCCCCCCCACCCGCCATCCATCTGTCAATACCCGCTTTTGCAACCGCTCTTGAAACCGCCTTCATGCCCCTGCTGTGCCCTTGCAGTGCGACAACGTGACGATGGTGGCAGTTTCTGCCGGTTGGGTGTCGGGTGGTGGCGCGCTGGTGGCAGTGCCGGAGCAGCAGCTGGACGCCACTGGGACGTACACCGTGTGCTACAACTTCCGCGGCCTGGGTCTGCTGTCCATCACTGACCTGGTGGTGGTGAGCGGGGCGGTGGCCTTCCGGACCGTTGGGTCGTTGGGGCAGTACCAGTCGTTCTCGCTGATCGTGGATGGCGCGGGGCTGTCAACGGCCGACAGATACGCCCTCGTGGCCAACGCCACGGCGGACTGCTTTGAGCTCACCGACCTGGGGACGCTGATCCTGGCCGGGCAGTTGGCGGGCAGCACCCAAGTCAATATCCCAACGTTGCAGATGGGCGCTGGGCTTTACAGGGTTTGTTACCAGCTGGGGACCAATGTGGCGCGGCAGGTACCCCCCCCCCCCCGAAACTGCACCCGTGTGCCCTGTATCCCCTTTGCATGCCCCGTATACCCATGTGTGTGTGTGTGTGTGCCGCAGCCGGAGGGGAGCTTAAATGACATTTCACATTGTCCTTCACAGGCCCTTGGCTTAGCGCTCAGCGCGGCTGCCGAGGGCTGGAGACGGTCGGGATCGGGTGCAGGATGTGCCTCTTCCTCCCTGTACTGCAGAAAGGCGCCTAGTCCCTGATGGTCATGTCTGTTCTTTGACTGTTTGCGGCCTGACGAGGATCTACTTACGACCAGTGCCTGTGCCTGTCCTGTTCTTGCTGGTTCTGGGCTTTGGTCGCTTTGCGTCATCCGCGTGTGTGTGTGCCCTGTATTCCCCCCCTGTACACCCTGTCCCTCCTGTATGCCCGGTGTTCCCCGTGCTCGCTCTGTATACCACCACAGCCCCACATTCATCGCATGCTTCAGGTTGCGGGCAATTACACCATTTTTGGTGCCACCCAGTACACCACACTGCCCGCCACCCCATCCCGCAACAACCAATTCAACCTGACCATTTACGGCTACGGGCTCTCCGGGGACGACAAGTTCGCGCTCATCGAGGGCCACCCATCGACTTGCGATGACTCAGTGGGGGGGCAGCAGATAACTCCCCAGCTCCTGAAGAGCGACGAAGAGGTCAATGCCATGGCGTACACGTACGCCGCGGGCACGTACACTGTGTGCTACCGCTGGGGATTCTTCAGTTGGGCTGCAATGCAGGAGCCGCTGGTGGTGCTGGGCGCTACTGGGTACTCCACAACACCCTCCCAGCCGACGGACATGGTGGCCTTCACAGTCACCATCTTGGGCAGCGGATTCAGCACCGACGACAATTACGCGTTGCTTGAATCCGCCAGCGACTGCAGCGGGGCAGGAGGTGCCTCACAGGACGTCACCAGTGGAATGATAGGTCTGATCTAACCCCGCCCGCATGTCTGTACCCATGCCCAGTGCTCGGGCCAACCCTGCCCAGGCCTTGTGCCAGCCTTGACCATTGGTTAGCAAGGTTTAATCACTTGTAGGCTAAGACATAGGCCATACCAAAATGGACCAAATCACCTCGAAGAGGGTTGTTAGATCAAGCGCAGGCGCAGGCGTCGTATAACCCTACCCTTTTTTGGGTGTTGTTCGCGTAGCATACCCAAAGTTGTGGTATCGGATGTCCAACCCCTTGTAAAATCATCATTTTGGGCCAGAAAATGATCCCCCAATGAACTTTTCGATTTTGACACCCCTACCCCCTCGTACCTGGGTACCCCGTTTGGGGTGTGTGGGGGTGTGTGGGGGGTGGGGGCCAAAACTTCTTTGCATATTGTGGGCGCTGTGTGTTGACTCAGACCTAGGTCCCGAAGAACTTTTTTCTTGTATATGGAGCCCCTTACTCACGGTGGGGGTCTCAGGTCTGAACTCCGGGTACCCTCGGTCGCCCCCCCCCCCCCCCTGAATGGGCCCTTGCCAATGAGGACTTCGCCATTTTCATGCTGGTCAGGCTGCCTAGTGTCACCTGAAAAATTTCCAAAATTCGACTTTTGCCGCAACCCTTCTGTCGCCCCTACGATGGGTTTGGGTGATCATTTGGTGACAATCCGGGTACTTGAGCACCCATAGGGACCCATATAGTAGCCGCTAGGTCCAAGTAGCCCCCGCCATGGCCCCCCCGAAAGCCCCAACATTGCTGTTGTTTACGGGCAGGACGGGCTGGGGAGCGGGCTTTTCCCGCAAGTGCTGCAGCCGGGGGAGCACGACCGTTATCCATGGGCCGACCTTTGTGGCCCGCTACCACGGCTGCCCCCGGCGCCGGCGCTGCGCATGCGGCCGGGCATGCCACCTGGATGGAAGGGGTGGGAGCTGGCCTTCGCCCACGACCTGGTCCGGTGGGCAGGGGCCCTTGCTTGGCAACCGGGCCTGGGCGATGTGTCCTAGGCCAAGCTGGCCTTGGACGATGAGGCCTTCATAGGTTGGGCACTTCCGGTGTCCCCGCACCACAAGCTGCGAGGGACACACCGCCCCCTGGGTGAAAGGGCCCAGGTGCTGCGCCGCGCGGCTCAACTGGTGCAGCGACACATGGCGGCGGGACGGCTGCCGCAGGGGGCGCCCACGGACCAGTGCCACTCACTCCTTTTGCTTGGCGGTCGCCTTTGCCAGGGGCTATGGGCGCGCCCGTACTTCAGGGCACGGGAAGAGATGGCGCTGCAGCTGCTGCACGTGGCGGCGCATTGCCAAGAGATGTGGCTCAAACGGCTGCGCGCCCCAGCGCGGCTACGGCCAGCGATCGGGGAGCGCTATCTTATGAGCTACTTCCCCCCCCCCCCCCTGGGTGGGGGGGGGGGCAGGTATTGCCCCCGTATGCGCAGCATCCGCGGCACGCCCTGATGCAAGGCGTCCCCCTGGTGGCCCCTCAAGGGCACCGAGGCTTGGGGCAGGGCCTCGGCACGGTGGGTGCCCGCTACTTGGAGCATGGAGCACGGAGCCCCGTCCTGTGACCGATGGGGTCGCATGCAGTTTGCCATCAGCCGGCGCCACGAGTACCGGGCAAGTGCCCCCTAGCCCTCCACACAAGCGACACACAGCCCCCCAGACAATGGGCGCGGACGACAACACGAGTGTGCACCGAGCCGAGCCCGCGGGGGGGGACCCCTCTGGAGACCCCCCCCCTCCCCTAGCCCCAACGACCTAAGCGCGCAGTGCGGGCGCCCCGCCCCCCAACCGCCCCCGCCAGCTCCAGCTGCCGTCGCACCCCACTTGCGGGGCTCCCCGCCCTGCCAACGGTGCTAGCGGACGGCCCCGCCACCTGTGTTGGATGACGCAGCGGCCCCGCTGCCTGACGTTTTCTTGAGCATCTTGTGGGCACTTGCTGCCCGTATCTTGCGGTGGACCCACGCCCCCAAGGGTTGAATTTGTTTAACCCCTTGTAAACTCATTACTTTGTTCAATTAATGCATACCCCAATGAGTTTTTGGTCCGGACCCCCCCCCCCCCTGAACCCCCCCCCTTTTTGGGGGGGTTGGGTGGGGGTGGGGTCAAAAATGTCAACCCGCCCCTTTTTTGTGTCAAAAATCATGAATCTTTTGGTTTCCCTCTTGTCGCCCCTAGGATGGGTTTGGGTGATCATTTGGTGACAATACGGGTACTTGAGCACCCATAGGGACCCATGTGTTAGCTACTCGGCCCAAGTAGCCCCCACCATGGCCCCACCGAAAGCCCCAAAATGTTGTTTAGGTTGTTGAGTGTCACCTAAAAGTTTTTTGAATTTCGACTTTTTCCGCAATCCATTTGTCGCTCCTGAGATGGGTTTTTGCCGGCCGCGTGCGGTATGAAAATAAGCGTTGTTTATGCTTTTATTTTCAGATCACTTTTTTTTTTTGGGGGGAGGGCCAGTTTTATTCGTTGGTGTTTATTGGTGTTTATTGATATTTACACATTGTCCTCTCCTGATTCTTCGAATGGGGTTTGTTGTATGCATGCACCCGGTCGCGGCTAGGTTGAGGGTGCGGCACCCATGGCTCATGCATTTCTCTAGCGTTCGGTGTAGGGAGGGTCATGCATCACCTCAAGCACACCTAAGTCTCCTGGGCAGCCAAAGCGAAAGCCACCCGCTGGATTGGTGCATTTATACAGAGCCAACATGACCCGTGGTGGCCGCACATGCATGAATGTAAGAGGGAGCCATATATAGTCTAAGGCCACTATTCTTGGCTGCTGTGAGGTGCTCTTGCTGCAGTGCAAACAATTGTGGTACCAAAAATTTCATGCAGTAGGTGCCACTTTTGGTGTTGAGAAGGCATGCATGCGGCTTACCGGAATCTGAGATGCAATGTTTCTCATGTAGTTGTGGTGCATGGGGGGGGGGGGGGGCGCCATCACACTCCATACAATGTGAGAAGTGCAACTTTTGTGTGTGTGGTGAATGTACCGCAGATGGTATTTTTAGTGGCGGTCAGAGGGTCGTGTCACCTCGGTAATTTGTACATTGTTGAATGATGTGTAAGATGGGATCATGGCATTGTTCCATGGTGTACAAAATCGTGCCGAGGTATTGGCCCATGACAAAGCTTGAAGGTGATGCTAATCCAATTGTGCTAACCATTGTCCCTTTAGATTATGCACATTGCGTATAATTCAAAGAAGCGGCCATCAATGTCCCCGATGCGTTGTGGTGCATGCATGATACGCACGGTCCACGACAATGGTGCGGATGCAATGAAACAACGTGGTTGTTTCAATAGCCTACATCTCAAATTGCAACCTTTTGTGAGATTGCGGAATGTTACACAATAGGTAAAAGAAAGGAAAGAAGAGAAACACTGGGCAATATTTGCATGCTAGTGTACTGCGATGACCTCTTTTTGGGCACCCATTTTCAACAAACAAAAACACCCAATCAGCGGTTGGGTATGTAACAAAGGGGTAGATCCAAGACCACATTCACGAGGACAAAACAGCTATTATGCCATACAAGATTTGATGTACACATTTTCTCAAAAAATAGATACCTTAATAAACAATTTGCACGCCACATGCAAAATCCTTTTGGCCTACGTTTATTTACGCTTGTTCCTTGGGCCAACCTTGCCCATTCCTTGGGCCAACCTTGTCCGGTCCTTGGGCCAAATTTGCCTGAGCCTTGGGCCAACCTTGCCAATTCATTGGGCCACTGCAATAGTGCATCTACTGGATGGATTCATGTCACTTAGACAATCACCCCCTTTGTGTCTGATCTTTCGTTATTTTCCGGACCTCGTGTTCACCAGCTGACGGAACTATTTTTTTCATTTGGCCTCCAGCAGTTGTGGTTTCTGCCACACGCCACACAGTTTATGGCCCATTGAACCAGCCGTTGTCTGTTGTTGTTGATGCCTAGTACTTCTCCCAGGTTGCTTTTGGAGCCAGCCTCTTTGGGTTCACCTGCCTACCCCATTGCTATTTGTGTACTCTCCCATGGGCACATTGCCCTTAAGGGGCCCAATTGCTTTTTTTGGGGGGAAAACAACTACCCACATGCTACAGGCTGGCAATTTGTTGGTCTACGCCTTTACTCAAAGATCTTTTCTGCTAGATGAAATCACATCCTTCCAATTGAGCACATGAATTACTCTATTTTGACTATATGTAGTTAGCACATCTTTGTTGAGGTTGTAGATGCTCGTGTTTATTCCTCCACGCTCATTTGGCTCGCCATACTATGGAATGCCGTTGTGTTTTCTGCTATCGCATGTGCCTTTTACCCCAACACACGCGGTGACAACTCCCTAGAATAGCACAACTGCTTGTCTGTAGTCTAGCATGGTCTTGTTGTATCCTGGTGCTGTGTTGGTGCCATGTATCCTACTTGTGCATGTGAGTGGTGACATGGCGGCACAACCTGATTTAGCCCTTGGTTTTACCACTGTGGGAGGGCCGGACCAACCCAGCCAACCCCGAAGTGCACAGTGGCATGCCTGGACACACATGGATTAGACTGCACAACACTGCGTCTAATGCATGTAAGCCACCACGTCGCCCTGTGCGCAGAACCATCTTGCTCCTCTTGACAGTACCCATCGCTGGGGGAGGTTGACAAGGACACTTTTTGACTTGTTTGCGAAAGGCGCTGATGGCAAATACACCCCTGCAACGCGTGCGGTGTACGTTGGGAATGAATCAGGCAACAAATGGGATGGGAAATTCATGTTCATACTGTTCACTTTTTTTTCCCACACTCCACCCCTCTGCATTGTGTCAACAATGTTCGAGGGGGTTGCTTGTGCTGCTAGATGGTGCTTTCCTAGGTCAACAGCATGGTGTCATCCCATACCCAAATCCAAAGAAAAGTAGCTCCCAAAGTGGTTTGCCAAGTACAACAATCGCCACTGTTTCATTCGTAGGTATGGTGAATGTCATTTACGCAGTTATGCACATTAACAGTTTGTTGTGGCGTGTGCACCTAGCTTGGGATCAGTTGGGTGGAACACATCCAGTGTTTGCATCTCACGGTACATGCCGGCGTACACATCTAGCAGTTCATTAACAAGAGGAGCGTCAAGCATAAGCCTACCACGCTTTGCACATTGAGCTGGCACTGTAGTCTCTCCATTGTAGAGAGTGATGATGTCAACAGATCAATGTGCACCCCCCCCCCCCCCCGGGTATACCATTTCTATAGGCATGTGCGTAAACGGCTATGGAATGGTGGTCTTTCTTTTTTATTGTAAGTTCCACGGTTTCTGCGGTTTACCAGAATTATTCCCGGCCTGCAGCACTTGTGGCACACCCTGCGGCATGCCTGTGGCACACAGGTGTAGCCCCCTAGGGTCGAGGTTTTCGCTCTTGCCAAGCTTTCCTTCTTTCCTTGTGGTCTGCATGCTTGTTGTGCTGACAGTGTCACCAACACCACACACATGACAGTCCACACGTCACCATGGGGGGGGGCTTTGAGAACAAAGGGTTCGTGTCCAAACATGACTCGAAAAAGGTTTTTCCTTGAAAACAATGCCTTCTTCCCCTCAGGAATGTTGGACGCCAGGCAGTTGGACCTGGGGTTTGGGAGGGGGCGCTGTTTGGTACTCTGGCAAGCAATTAGGATAGGGAGGTTGACCTGTGCAGGCCCTTCCCATACTGCACACGGGGCTTCATCGACCTGCACTGATGTCAACCGTTGTGTGACACAGGGGGTTGGGGCTGGACCAGGGCCGTTTTTGGACCCCTTCTTGTGTCCCCTTCAGTGAAGCGCGCCAGTGACATGTCACCGATGATCTTTGGTTGCCTTTTGCATTGTGCACCCACTTTGTGCCGTAGCGGGACACGGGTTGTCTCAAGCGTCTGCTTCCCACTGCAGGCAGGGCGGCCAGTCCTATCTGCACACCTCTGCACAGGTGTGGGCGTCGTGACCCTGCCCTCGCAGACGCTGCCGCCCAACGCCCACACCGTGTGCTACCAACTGGATGGCGACAACGGCGGCACATGGCTCAAGATTGGGGCAGATTTCGAGGTGGCGGGGGCGACTCATTACACCGTCGTCCCAAGCCCTTTGTACGTCCAAACGGCCTTCACGCTCTCCATCCACGGCTACGCCTTCACGTCCGCGGACCAGTGGGCCTGGGGTGCCGCAGCCGACGCCTGCATTGCCCCTACGGCCCGCGACACGTCGGAGGGATCCCTGGGCAACAACCTCTTTACGATCGGCATGACCGAGGCAGCGGGCAACTACAGCGTCTGTTGGAGCCCCAGGTGCCCTATGCGACCCCCCCCCTCTACCAAAACCAGGGCGGATTTCCCCAGGTGCCCTATGCGACCCCTTCCTCTACCGATTTCCCCTGGTGTTCACCCCCGTTTTGTGCGCCCCGCTTCGTTGTATTTGTGGGACCCAGTCCACAAAGCAGCGTCCACACTGTTCTGGTTCGTTTGTTCTTGTGTGGGCAGGCTCTTCTGAGCTTCACAGGCGTGCTTGGGGTTGCCAAAGGGACGGCCATGG
>CAXIWF010001037.1:0-14692 GCA_964036045.1 Eutreptiella sp. 'Long Island Sound 2002' | reverse complement strand
CTGAAAACCCGATTTGGAGGGCATCCAGTCCACCCACCGATCTTTAACCTTGCTTTTGATCTCTAAAATGGGCCAATTCCAAGGTGTTGTGGGATTTTTGATGCGTTGAAACCGGGCTGAGTGGACTCAAAACGGCGAAGTCAATGTTCATCCCTTTTTGACCCTTTTCCCCAAACCTGGCCCCTTTCCGGTCATCTTCGGAATTTCACATACCCAATTGGCTCAACAACGGCTCAAAGTGGCCTGAACCTGGTTCCGGCATCCCAAACAGCCTTCCACCTCCCTCCTACAGGGGCGGGTGGTCGAGTTGGGATAGGGGAGGGTGGGAGGCTGGAGCTGCAAAAAATTATTGGAGGCAGGAGGTTATTTATGAAGACCCATTGACCATTGCTTCAAACCTGCTATTCCCTTTTAGGGATAATCAATCAATCCACCCATGCACTTGTCGTTCTCACATCGCGCTGCAAGAAGCAATGCGTCATCTTCAAAAACTGCTTTGGCACCACATGCTCATGCATTCCATGCAATGCTGGCTTGTTGATGTGCATTGCACACCAATGCCCACTCACAAACTACCACAAACGAGTCAACACTTAATCTGGCGATTCGAAAAGGTTTTTGGCCCAACCTAAAGCATGGTGCTTCTTTTTATTTTGGAAGCGGGATTGTGTTCCCACCACTTCCGTTTTGCTCAATTTCCATCCGCATCAATGACACCCGCACGATTGACCAACACGCAATTATGAGGACGATCGTCTTACACGGTTTTGTGGACTGCACAACATGAAGATGTCAAGAAGGAGAGTGGTTCGGAGAATAGTTTCTTCCACCATAAGATGTATACCTCATGGTCCGTGGCTGTTTGACAACTGCTGTCATTAGGCGCCACAGCTAAGCACATTGTAAGGACAAAAACCAGTGTTCGCCCGCCCCCCGAAGCTATGGCTAGACTCGGTGTGTGTGGTGCTTTAAGCTGCAATGTGCATCTCATTAGTCTCTTCATTTTCATGTCCGGTGGTCGCTATGCTTCAAGACCGGCCGCATCCTGGCAAGCAGTCATGGGCGTCCGTGCTTGGCTTTCCCAAGGATTTGTGGCAACACATTTCTGACTTTCTCGAGACCCCGTTGTTAAGCTACGTCTGCCACACGCTCTTGAGGTGGCTGCAGGGCCAGCACATCCGATGCAGAGTGGATCACACTTCCGAGTCTGAAAGTTGTGGTCTCGATCCAAAACCTGAACAGTGGCTCCACACAGTCCGCACTTTGAAATTGAGTGCTGGAAGATTTCTCCTGCCCAACGAAGTGGCACGGGGTGTAGCTGTCCTGGAGAAACTGAGGGCTGCTCCTTGGCTGCAGAGTTTGGATGTTACACTTGGGCTGGGTCTCAATGGCGATGATGCTCTGCAAGCTCTTGGGGCACTGCACTCGTTGGGGACCCTCCAGGTCCTACGTGTGACATTGGTGGCCATTGGAACCCCCACGGGGATACGAGAGCTCATGGCATTGCAGCGGGCCCCAGCACTGCACACACTCCACCTCGAGTTCAATGCATGGATGATAGGCCCTGGTGGAGCAGAGGCACTCGTCCCCCTGAAGGACTGCAGAGCACTGCGCGCTCTGCATCTCAGTCTGGAGAGCAACAACATGGGGCCTGATGGAGGGCAGGCTCTGGCAGCCCTGAAGGACGCAGCTGCACTGCAAAGCCTCCGCATGGACGTGGCGTGGAATGACCTCGGGGATCGTGGGGTGCAGGGACTCGCTGAAATCGGGTGTGCCCGCAGACTGGGAATGCTGCGGTTGGACTTGGCCAAAAACGCGGTGGGTGACAGTGGGGCGCGAGCGCTAGCTGCGCTGAAGCATGCGCCCTCACTGCGGGTATTGGAGCTGCACTTGTTTGGGAACCGCATCGGGGACGCTGGGGCGCAAGCTTTGGCGGAGTTGAAGGAGGCGCCATCGCTTCAGGACTTGATCCTGAGTCTCAAGGAAAACGCTGTCGGGAAGGCTGGGAGAAGGGCCTTGGTCAAGCTGAAAACCTCCACATCGATACGAATCCTCCTTGTGGTCCTGTCGCGTAACCCAGCCTGCACTGCCAAATGTGGGGCACACACTTTTTGTAGCGATAGCTGCGCCATCATTTTCCCCCATTCTGCGCGGTATGCATTGTCCGACACCGATTCCGATTCCAGTTCCGATTCTGATGAAATTTCTTGAACTAGGCAGTGCTGCATGCAAGAGGCCCCGGTTTCAGAGCTTGTGTGACCTACAATTCCGTCTATGTCTGCTGTCATGGCTCTTCTATTGGCATGCGGACTTCACAATGACTAGCACTGTTTCTTCCGTCACCTGTGCCATTGGGCTGACGACAAACGTCCTCGGAGCCGTGTTTCCTACCTGATGTTCCGCGAGGTAGGAAGGGGAGGGGTTTCAGGGGATGGGGAGTTGGGGGTCCTGCCGGAATGCAAATGAAAGAAATGCCCCACCCCCCTCCGCCCTTTGGGGCTAATCGGTGCAGATCCGCCGATTGGGGCTGGCGAGAAAAGTTGTTTGCAGTGAAAACAAGAGAATTCGAATAAGAGAAGGTGCAGACAGATGCCCATTGATCAGATCCTGGGCTGGAGGTCGGGCGCTGCTCATAGTACCCCCCCCCCCCTTGTCGTTCCCCACCCCTTGTCGTTCCCGGGGGGGGGGGGGGGTCACTTGGTCAACCCAAAATTTTCGTTGCGGCTCATTGTGGTGTTGTGTGGGTGACTGTGTTGTGGGGCACTGCCACTTTTATTCCTTGCACTCATGGCAGGACATTTTGCTCACTTTCGCTGAAATGGAAGTTGACAGCACAACCATGTTTCCCCCTCGGACAAGTGTGATGTTCATCCGCCCCACGGGGGAACCTGTTTTGGCGCAGGTCGTTGGACATTCGGAGCACGGTCATGCATATCGCCGCATCACTTATGACCGTGATGGCAAGACCGTTTTATGCTGCAATTTCTGTGCCTGCAAATGTGCGTGTACGGTGGTGGTGCGGTCCCCCAGGGGGGGGTGGGGGACCGTCACTTGGCGACGGTCCCCCAGGGGGTGGTGGGGGACCGTCTTCCCTGGGGTGGGGAACGACAAGGGGCGGGGGGGTAAGGAGGGAAGTCAGCATGTGTGATCAACGGGTAGGCTTCTGGGGAAGGGTCGGTGGCAGATGGTGCAGAGGGATGCCCACAGCCGCCCAACCGTCTCTTTCTCGACCTCTCTCTAGCCTTCTAGCCTTGTGAACAACCTCCCAGTAGTGCTGCTTGAGGTGGCTCACTCCAAGGCTGCCATGCCGTGGAGCAGGATGATGGCCTGTGGGAGTGGATGCCTGAGCTTTACTCCTTGATGAGTCAAGACTCAAATAGTTAAAACTCATCAAAGAGTCAATGGAAAAATTGGGTCCCATGGAAATGGCTCGGTGGTGTCAGATCGGTTTTGCGCGCTAGTCGCCACTACTTATTCAACTCATTCAAGAAGTGTACAAGATGCAAAAATTGTCAAGTGCCCAGTCTAAGGACAAGCAGGAGTCGAAAAAGGGCAAGAAAAAGCACAGATTTGGTGATGACTGATCATCAGATGAGTTGGGTTTGGATGCAACAAGCTCGTCTGCGGAATTTTTCTGTAGTAACGAATTTAAGTTCATGGCCCGAAACAGGGCTGAATACCTTGTGGCCTCAAGAGACAAGGATTTCTGCACAAGTGGTCCCTTGGATGTACCCACCTGTATTCTTGTTTCACCGTTGTTTTCGCAAGGGGAGGAAGGGGTTATGGCGGCTAATGATACATTGCTCAGCCCCGACCGCACCAGCAACCCTTGTGTGGTTGTGACGGAGAGCAAAGGGTGCCTCACCATCGAGTCTGTTTCCTGTACCTTCGACCCTTCAAAAGGATAGGCTGGAAAGCCTACCAAACAGCTACAAAAGGCACGGAAACACATTCAGTAAACACATGGGCGTGCGGTTCCCCTTTGCTGTCCAACGGACATCTCTCCCACAGCAACATGCCACCTCTGATGAGGGAGGGGCTGTGGTCTCTTTGATTCTTCTGATTCCGAAAAAACACTTTTGGCCATACCCCCATATCGTGCCGGAGGTGACAATTGCAGCGGGACATATCGCCTTGCCGCTTCGGAGCACCACTGTCCTCAGACGCGAGTTGTTTGTGCTCATTGAGTTATTGTTGGTATGGCAAGCTAACTGGCCGCTTGGTGGCGAATCCTGCACAGCCCAAGGACCCAGCTGTTGGTGAAGCACTATCTCAGGCCGAAAGGCACTTGCACAAGGGGAACGAACTACAAGAATTTGCCCTGTTGGAAGCGGACCTGCGGGACAGGGGCTAGGAGTTTGTTTTTGCAGGTGGTTCCGCAAAACTGGTGACGGGGTGGTCTCAGGCCGGCTTCTGTTTTCATGGGGAGGGGAATGAGCGCAACGATTGTGGCTTTGCCCCCTCTTGGGGAAAAAGCAGACCAATTGTCGCACAGAACTCCGCGCTGCACTACATGCTGTGTGTGTCAAACGGACAGACCAAAATGAGTTGTAATTATGGACTCCGAACAGGGTTGGAAAAGGGCAGGGTAGGTGGGTCTTCAGGTCCTGTACATCCTGTGGACCCATGCTGACCAATCCTCGTCACCAAGTGCCTTCAAACATCGGTACTCTCTAGGTCGGTTATGGGAGGTCCCGTCATGGGAGCGCTTTCAGGGGGGGGGGAGGGACTCCCGTGACCCCACCCCCAAAGCGAAAGTCCGAGTACCCTTGAGTGGGTGCCCTCACACGTGGGCATCGTGGGCAATGAGGGTGCAGATGTGCAAGCAGAGGAAGGGTGCGCCCTACACCCATGTGATGTGATCCGCCATTCCAAACGACAGCATGCTGCACGCACGAATCAGGAGCTGCTACCTGCGGTGGGCGTGGAGAAACTGGAGGTGTCAGCCCCGCCCCCCCCACCACCGTCACATTAAACAATGTCAGATGACTCAGAGGTTTCAGGGAGAGCGCTCCAGCTCCGGGCAAGAGGGAGGGGGTGGGGGTTCGACAGTGAGTACAGTCCGGTCCACAAGCTCTTCGGCTTCGGGACGGCGGTCTCATCTGCAGAATCAGAAGAGGGAGCGTGGAGTGGCAAGAGTCGGGAGGTGTCGTGCGTGCGGGATCCAGACTCGGACCTCGAGCCCAGACCGATTCGTTCATGCAGCGCAGATGTCGGCGGTAATCCATGGCACAAGAGATTGCACAGGGCGTCTTCCAGCGCCATGTCCCGATGAACGCATGGAGGCAGCTGCGCGGGGATGCAGTCCAACTGGGACCCCATTGAATAACGCTACTGTCACACATTTGGACGACGAGGTGCCTAGACCGACATTGCCTGTGAGCGGAGGCGTTGGGTGGCCAGTATCCGACTCAATGCCAGCCAGATTTGGGGTGCGGTCAATGGAGGGGGGGGCGGGGGGGTGGGGGCAGCCACGGGGCTCCATTGCCACCCTCCGCCGCAATCTCTACATGCCCACCCAAGTGCGTGCACAGTGCAAAGGTTGAAGCCTGCCACACAACCTGCACTCATGGCCTGCGCTCATGTTCTTTGCTCAGAGCTCTTCCCTCTTTTGCCCCCTCCCACTCTTTCCTGTTCTCCAGCCACGCTGTGTGCATCGCGCCCCCTGTCCATGGCCGCTCTCCTCTTGGCGTGGCTGTGCTTCAGCCTCTCTAATGCCGCCCTCGACGCCCCTGTGCGGCAGCCCTTTGCCACAAGATTGGCCACCCACCGCTACACACTGCTCCGGAGCCCCCCTAAACCACACAGCCCTTACCGCGCACAGAGCGGCGCATTCATGTCGGCCCGTCCAACGGTCCGCAGCCCCCGAAACGCTTCGGCCTCTCATGCAGTCCTCCGGCAGCAGCCACAGCCCTGGCAGCGATCCCAGTACGCGGGCAGGCTGCATCAAGCGCCCAGCATCACCGACCAAACCGCACCAGTCCAGACCCCCATAGCACCAGCAGCAGCACCAACCCGAGCCTCAGCCTCAGCCTCAGCCTCAGCACCAGCACCAGCACCAGCACCATCACCAGCCTCAGCCTCAGCCTCAGCCTCAGCCTCAGCCTCAGCCTCAGCCTCAGCCTCAGCACCAGCACCAGCACCAGCACCAGCACCAGCAAGCACCATCACCAGCACCAACCCGAGCCTCAGCCTCAGCCTCAGCCTCAGCCTCAGCCTCAGCCTCAGCCTCAGCCTCAGCACCAGCACCAGCACCAGCACCAGCACCATCGATGCCGTTCCAGACCGCCCCAAAGCCCCGCAAGCGGGACCTCCACGTTGCCCAAATGCGCGCACGCCGCGCGTACCGCGCCCAGCCCTTCCGCTTTGCCGCCATCTACGCGTCGCACATGGTCCTGCAGGCCGCCCCTCAGAAGGCCCGTGTGCATGGGTTTGCCCCCCCGGGCACCGAAGTCGCTGTGGGCCTCCGTCGGGGCGGACCCTCAGCGCCCACTGCGCCCCGTTTTCTGTCGGTGACCACCGCATCCGCCGGTCCCGAAGGGGTCTGGAGCGTTACCCTACCCCCCGTCGGCGCTGGTGGCCCGTACGCCCTCACTGCCTCTGCTACGGCCCTGGCCCCGCCGCCCGCCCTGGACAGGGAATCGCTTCAAGGGGAGGGGGGTACCCCCCTCCCCCCCAACACTTCGGCCCTGACTCTACCCCAAAGGCATTCCCATACCCCGACACCCGCCCCAACCGCATTTCCAACCGCCAGTAACCGCCCCCCAACCGCTTTCACATCCCCTGTAACCGCTCTGCAACCGCTCTGGAATCTCGCCGATCGCCCCCCTCCCCTTCAAGCAAAGCCCTGGCCCTGGAGGATGTGCTGTTTGGGGCCGTGTGGGTGTGTAGTGGGCAGTCCAACATGGTGCATACGTTGCATGAGGTGTTCAGCGCCGTGCGCCTCAAGGCCATGGCAAATGGGTATCCCCAAATCCGGCTGTTCACAGTGCACGCTGTGGCCAACCAGACACGCCAGGTGTGGGTCGAAGGAGGGGTCCCTCCCTGCCGTTGCCAGCCGTTGCCTTTACGGGTATCGCTACGGTTGCTGCCGAGCGCTCGATGCCCAACTTTGATATAGATATGGTGCTTGTTCTTGGGTGTGGTTTCTGGTTGAACTGCAGTAATTTGGGCTAGCCCCAGACCCAACACCAGCACCAGCACTAGCACTAGCACCAGTACCAGCCTCAGCCTTAGCCTCGGCACCAGCACCAGCACCACCTGGTGCACACTGGTGCTGAGGCCAAGGCTGAGGCTGGTGCTGGTGCTGGTGCTGGTGCTGGTGGTGGTGGTGCCTCAGCCTTAGCCTCACCACCAGCACCAGCACTAGCACCAGCACTAGCACCTGCGCCAGCCCGAGCCCCAGCTTCGGCGCCGGCATCAGACTCAGACCCAGCCCCTGCCCCACCACCACCACCACCACTGCCGCCGCCGGCCCTGGCTTTTGTCGCCCTGATTTCATCAGGCAGACTTGCCCTTCGAGACACAGGGATGGGACATCGCCTCCAGCCGCACGGTCGCCCTTGGGCACACCGATATTATCGGACTGCCTGGCCGCGCGTTCTCCGCCACCTGCTACACCTTTGGGCATGCCTTGCATGTGGCCACCGGTGCCCCTGTTGGGCTGATTTCCAGCGCATGGGGAGGGTCGGCCATAGCACCATGGCTGCCCCCTACGGCTGTGGACGAGTGTATGGTCTCAGACGCAAGGTTTTCCCGGCTGCGGTTCCCGCCGCCTGCCAAACCTGGGGTATGTGCACCCTCTTTGTTCAATACCTTTGTGTGATATTGACCACGTGTGGAGTAGCACAAAAGGAGGGGGCCTGAAACTGGCATAATCCCCCTGGTATCGCAACACGAAAGAAAATTTAGGCCAGGCCCGAAGCACCGCACACCACAACAAATGCGAGTCCTTTGTGTGTGTGCGCGCTCGCGCGCGCGCACGCTTCCGCACGCGCGCACAAGTATGCCAGTGAATGCCATGGAAAACCACCTGCGAGCGCCACAATCCCCTTCAAGGTCTCCGATCCGGGCAGGCCAAAGCCTTCTATCCCGCGCGGGAGGGGTGCACCCGCCCTCAAGTGAAGGTGGAGGCAGAAGAGGTGCATGTGCGGTTGGTGCTCCTCAGGGCCTCCACAGAAGACGCACGAGTGAGGCGGGTCGGTCGGCTCCGTTTCACTGGACTGCAATGTCTGCTAAACACACATGGTGCCTGCCTCGTTGTCCCGTTCCATGCCTGCTCGTGGGTGGCGAACCGGGCTAAGGACCTCAGGGGAAAGAGCCCTATGGTTGCTCTACCCCCGGGGATGTGGTCCCGAGTCTAGGGTGGCGTGGTCGGCCATGGAGCCCTGGCGACCTTGCTGGTCTGGCCAGTCATCGTCGCCAGTCATGGACCCTGCTGGTCCAGCCCACACGGCTTCCTGGTCCTGGCCCCCGCTAGCCTGGCCCCCTCTGGTTGCTGGTCCTGGCCCCCGCTGGCTGGCCCCTTTGTGCCAGCCCTCCCGGCCTCTCTGACAGTCTCTTGAGCACCGTGCAGTGCACAATGATTTAGCGACCCACATTGCCACGTTCCACTGTCCACGGCATCCGTCCAGTCTGGTGCTCCTCGCATTCACCGCCATCCGCATACCCCCAGGCCTCCTCCGTCCCGTGGCACCAAACGAAGCACCTACACCGTGCGGCAGCCATTGCTTCGTGCGCCTTTTGGGGGGGGGGGGGGGCGGTCCAGGGGGATCGTGAATCCGCGTTCCCACTCCGCAGGTCGCGTGGAATGCCATGATCCACCCGCTGACCTTCGTGAGCGTCGCAGGCGTGCTCTGGTGGCAAGGCGAGTCCGATGCCTCGGCCGGCGCACAGCGCTACGCCTGCACCTTCAAAGCGCTGGTCCGGTCATGGCGCGCCGCGTGGCACAGTCACACCGCCGGGGCCACCCCCGCGTCGCTGCCCTTCGGGTGGGTGCAGCTTGGGCCCCTCTGCCCCTCGGACGCCCGGGGCTCCCCGGGCCTGCGCTGGGCCCAGACGACGGCAATGCGGGGGGTCCCCCGAGTGTTCTCGGCCACGGCGCTGGATCTCGTCGGGACGGAGGACGACTGCGTGCACTCATCGCACAAAGAGGTACGTTTGGGGCCGGCAACGGCCGGACCGCCGCCATCCGTCGTCGACGCACCGCCCGTGGGAGGTCGGGTTTCAATTTGGGATGGGGGTCAACAGAGCCCCCCCAATACTGCGGGGGGCTCAGGAAAAGGGCTCCATTGACGGACACCATCGTCACTATTTCAGAGAGGCGTGGCAGCCACTTTTGGCAGGGGTTATGCACTTCTGATTTCGTCCCCTTGCTACACCCCAACCCCAAAGGCCTCCGCAGGCTTCACCCCACGCCTCACACACTACACTGCCCCTCACACGCCACATTTCACATGCACTCCCTCTCTGTGCCTCTCGCGCACACTGTGCCCCACGCACCCCCGTTCCTGCCTCGGCCGCGGTCCTGCCCACCGGAAGTCCGTTAATGTGTGCCGGGGGTCAATAGAGCCCCCGAAAACTGGGGGTGGCAGGTCTGGGAAGGGGCTCCATTGGCAGGGCCATTCATCAGTTTCTATGAAGTCCGGGGCCGAACAAAATTTGGGGGGCGGGGGTAAAAAATGGTCAATTTTGTTTGCACGGAGTACGAGGCAAATGATGCTTTCGCTGAGCCCCCTCGACGCGCCGATTCCCAAAAAAAAATTCATTTTCGTCCGAAACTCGGGTCCAGGTCACCTCCGGGCCCCTTGAGATCGACCCGGTTGGATTTTGGAGGGGGCCGTCAGTTGAGCCCCTTTTCGGCGGAGAAGGCCAGGCCGGGGGGCTCTATTAACCCCCGCAAAACACACACCCACGCACGCACTGAAAACCCCGCCCCCCATTGTATCCACCCCAACCGAATGTTGTCCCACAGGGACAGGGGAGGGAAGATTAGCGCCGTGTGGGTGGTGTTGTTAGCTGCCAGATGGACGGTACCCCTCTACGATTGCCGTCAGAGGTCCCACTGGCGCTTTCAAGGCTATCCCTCAAATTTGTTGCGCCGTTCCTCTGCCGTTCCTCCTCCCCACGGAGCGATTTGTCGCTATGTGGTGTGTTTGTCGGTGCAGTTCCCCGTGTTTTGTGCCATGGGGCCCACGGCTCTGTGTCCGCAGTGTCCCTGTGGCCGAAAGTCTGGTCATAGTGCAGTTCGTGTGCTGTGGGACCAAGATCAATTTCATGTGCGCCCTGTGTCTCAGAGTGCCAGTGTTTGTGCCCTACCCAGGGTTCCCAGTGACAGTCGCGCCGTGCCGCCGGTCGAAACGGCGCTAGTGGGGCCTCTGAGTACCCTCTCCTGCGCCCGCATTGTCGAGTAAGCAAAGCGACCGAGGAAGCCGCACTCGCGTCCTCGCGGCCGGTTGGGTCGTATCCGTGGGGCTCTACTGTCTGTCCGGTCCACTGTCTTCTCAGGAAGCTGGCAGGCGACTCGCCTCTGCGGCCCAGGAGCTCGCTTCCGGGGGTCCCTTGACCAATGACCCTACGATCTGTGCAATCGTACAAGTGGGGGACCGGCTGCAGCTGCGGTTCTGTGGCATGGGGAATCGAACTCTCCGCCTGCGTGACGAGCCCCGACACGCTGGTCTCGAGGCGTCCACTAAGGCGGGAGCGGGGGCAGGGCAGTCGATGTGGGTGTCCCTCGACAGGGTCGCCGCGCGCGGCGACGTCGTGAGCGGGTATCTGCCCCGTGCGGCAGGGGCTGTGCACACGGTGCGGTACGCCTGGGCCAACAGCCCGTGCTCGGGTGTGGAGCAGTGCTTCTTGTCTGCCGTCGGGGCCCGCGATGTGGTACCGGTGCGACCTTTTTGCATGCACATGGACCCTTTGCGGCCCTACCGCACTGCCTGTTCCTCTCGTACTGTTGGGGGGATTGCATGAGGACTTTGTCCTCTTTTAGTGGCACTGTGTTTGGTTGTTGTGTCAGCCGCCATCACGGAGTCATCCACCGACACAGCCACGGCTACGGCCACCGTCATAGTCACAATCACAGACAGCGGCAGCGTGTTAACACCGGTCGTGATTCGAGAGGATCTGTGGATCTGAACGAACGAAAGACCACAGAATTTGGTAAGCACAATCTGATCCTTCTTGCACAAAATCAATGTTATTTGGTCGAACAGACCACGAATGTACCGTCTTCTCAACTTAGGAGTGTACTCGTGGAGATGTTGTGTTGCTTTCCCTGCGGTTTCCCACAACGTCACTGAAGCAGTGCTGTGAACTGATGTTGTACCATGCATCAGTCTGTCCCTCTGATGGAGATGGCAGCAGAGGTGATATGGGAGGCTATTCGTAGGAAATTTCTCACTGCACCCTCGTCCCCATACATCCCGCCGCAATCAAAGAAGCAGGCAACAAGCAAGCAACAACAACACTTCAGTAATCCATACTGATCATCACTCTGTCATAGCGACCTTTTTGCATGCACATAGGCCCTTGGCGGCCCTGTCGCCCTGTCTGTTCCTCTCGCATTGTCCGTGGGAACGCATGAAGGCTTTGTGCTCCTTTAGTGGCACTATAACTGGTTGTTGTGCCGCTCGGCCTCAGCCACAGCGAATGAGTCATCCACAGAAACAGCCACAGCTACGGCCACCATCACAGGTACAGGCACAGATACCAGTAGCGATGTGAGAGGATCTGTGAATCTAAACGAAGGAAAGACTGCAGAGTTTGGTAAGTATAATCTGATTTTGGCCGCAGTCTCATCATGTTCTTGACACGTTTGCCTTTGTGCTGCTTTCCCTGCGGTGTCCCACACCGCCACTGAAGCTGTGCCATGAACTGATGCTGTATCGTGTGTCAGTATGTTTCTCTGATGGTAGTGGCGGCAGAGGTGATTCGCAAGGCTATTTGCAGCAAATATAATACTACACCCTCCTCCCCATACATCCCGCCGTAAGCAACTAAATGTGTTCCTCTCGCACTGTGGGTGCATGGGGACTTCAGTGGCACTACAAATAGTTGCTGTGCCGCTCTGCCAGTGACGGAGTCATCCACAGACACAGCCACGGCTGCGGGCACAGTCACAGGTACAGTCACAGGCACAGCCACAGCCAAAGAGACGTCCACAGACACAGACACAGCTACGGCCACAGGCACAGATAGCGGTAGAAATTCGAGAGGATCGGTGTATCTAAACCGAAGAAAGCGCACCCAATTTGGTAAGTCTGATATTGGCCGCAGTCGCATTGTGTTCTTAACAAGTTTGGCTGCTTTTCCCGCGGTCTCCCACAACGTCACTGAAGCAGTGCTGTGAACTGATGTTGTACCATGCATCAGTCTGTACCTCTGATGGAGATGGCAGCAGAGGTGATATGGGAGGCTATTCGTAGGAAATTTCTCACTGCACCCTCGTCCCCATACATCCCGCCGCAATCAAAGAAGCAGGCAACAAGCAAGCAACAACAACACTTTAGTAATCCATACTGATCATCACTCTGTCATAGCGACCCTTTTGCATGCACATGGGCCCTCGGCGGCCCTGTCGCCCTGTCTGTTCCTCTCGCATTGTCCGTGGGAACGCATGAAGGCTTTGTGCTCCTTTAGTGGCACTATAACTGGTTGTTGTGCCGCTCGGCCTCAGCCACAGCGAATGAGTCATCCACAGAAACAGCCACAGCTACGGCCACCATCACAGGTACAGGCACAGATACCAGTAGCGATGTGAGAGGATCTGTGAATCTAAACGAAGGAAAGACTGCAGAGTTTGGTAAGTATAATCTGATTTTGGCCGCAGTCTCATCATGTTCTTGACACGTTTGCCTTTGTGCTGCTTTCCCTGCGGTGTCCCACACCGCCACTGAAGCTGTGCCATGAACTGATGCTGTAGCGTGTGTCAGTATGTTTCTCTGATGGTAGTGGCGGCAGAGGTGATTCGCAAGGCTATTTGCAGCAAATATAATACTACACCCTCCTCCCCATACATCCCGCCGTAAGCAACTAAATGTGTTCCTCTCGCACTGTGGGTGCATGGGGACTTCAGTGGCACTACAAATAGTTGCTGTGCCGCTCTGCCAGTGACGGAGTCATCCACAGACACAGCCACGGCTGCGGGCACAGTCACAGGTACAGTCACAGGCACAGCCACAGCCAAAGAGACGTCCACAGACACAGACACAGCTACGGCCACAGGCACAGATAGCGGTAGAAATTCGAGAGGATCGGTGTATCTAAACCGAAGAAAGCGCACCCAATTTGGTAAGTCTGATATTGGCCGCAGTCGCATTGTGTTCTTAACAAGTTTGGCTGCTTTTCCCGCGGTCTCCCACAACGTCACTGAAGCAGTGCTGTGAACTGATGTTGTACCATGCATCAGTCTGTACCTCTGATGGAGATGGCAGCAGAGGTGATATGGGAGGCTATTCGTAGGAAATTTCTCACTGCACCCTCGTCCCCATACATCCCGCCGCAATCAAAGAAGCAGGCAACAAGCAAGCAACAACAACACTTCAGTAATCCATACTGATCATCACTCTGTCATAGCGACCCTTTTGCATGCACATGGGCCCTCGGCGGCCCTGTCGCCCTGTCTGTTCCTCTCGCATTGTCCGTGGGAACGCATGAAGGCTTTGTGCTCCTTTAGTGGCACTATAACTGGTTGTTGTGCCGCTCGGCCTCAGCCACAGCGAATGAGTCATCCACAGAAACAGCCACAGCTACGGCCACCATCACAGGTACAGGCACAGATACCAGTAGCGATGTGAGAGGATCTGTGAATCTAAACGAAGGAAAGACTGCAGAGTTTGGTAAGTATAATCTGATTTTGGCCGCAGTCTCATCATGTTCTTGACACGTTTGCCTTTGTGCTGCTTTCCCTGCGGTGTCCCACACCGCCACTGAAGCTGTGCCATGAACTGATGCTGTAGCGTGTGTCAGTATGTTTCTCTGATGGTAGTGGTGGCAGAGGTGATTCGCAAGGCTATTTGCAGCAAATATAATACTGCACCCTCCTCCCCATACATCCCGCCGTAAGCAACTAAGTGTGTTCCTCTCGCACAGATAGCATTAGCGATTCGAGAAGATCGGTGTAAATCTAAACCAAAGAACGTGCACCCAATTTGGCAAGTCTGATATTGGCCGCAGTCTCATTGTGTTCTTAACAAGTTTGGCTGCTTTTCCCGCGGTTAACGTCACTGAAGCAGTGCTGTGAGCTGATGTTGTACCATGCATCAGTCTGTACCTCTGATGGAGATGGCAGCAGGGGTGATATGGGAGGCTATTCGTAGGAAATTTCTCACTGCACCCTCGTCCCCATACATCCCGCCTCAATCAAAGAAGCAGGCAACAAGCAAGCAACAGCAACACTTCAGCCATCCATATTGAGCATCACTCTGTCATACAACTCTTTTGCATGCACATGGGCCCTCGGCGGCCCTGTCGCCCTGTCTGTTCCACTCGCATTGTCGGTGAGAATGCATGAAAGTTTTGTTCTCCTTCAGTTGCACTAAACCCCCCCCCAAAATGTATCCCCCCCGCAATATTTATACCCCCCCAATATTTATACCCCCCTAGGCTTATTGGGCGTTTTGCCAAAATCTATACCCCCTTTAGCCCTGCACAAGGAAACACAACATGAACAAATCCAGAGTACAATCTCAAC
>CAXIWF010001036.1:0-14594 GCA_964036045.1 Eutreptiella sp. 'Long Island Sound 2002' | reverse complement strand
GGGGACTCAGTGAGAACCCTCAGTGAGGGGACTCAGTGAGAACCCTCAGGGAGGGGACTCAGTGAGATTCCTCAGGGACGGGACTCAGTGAGAACCCTCAGGGAGGGGACTCAGTGAGAACCCTCAGGGAGGGGACTCAGTGAGAACCCTCAGGGAGGGGACTCAGTGAGAAGCCTCAGGGAGGGGACACAGTGAGAACCCTGAGGGAGGGGACTCAGTGAGAACCCTCAGGGAGGGGACTCAGTGAGAACCCAGAGGGAGGGGACTCAGTGAGATTCCTCAGGGAGGGGACTCAGTGAGAACCTTCAGGGAGGGGACTCAGTGGGATTCCTCAGGGAAGGGACTCAGTGAGAACCCTCAGGAAGGGCACTTAATGAGAAACCTGAGGGAGGGGACTCAGCGAGAACCCTGAGGAAGGGGACTCAGTGAGAACCCTCAGGGAGGGGACTCAGTGCGGACTGTCGGGGAGGAAACTCAGTGAGATCCCTCAGGGAGGGGACTCAATGAGAACCCTGAAGGAGGGGACCCAGTGAGAACCCTCAGGGAGGGTACTCAGTGAGATCCCTCAGGGAGGAGCCTCAGTGAGAACCCTCAGGAAGGGGACTCAGTGAGATCCCTCAGGAAGGGGACTCAGTAAGAACCCTCAGGGAGGAGACTCATTGAGAACCCTCAGGGAGGAGCCTCAGTGAGAACCCTCAGGAAGGGGACTCAGTGAGAACCCTCAGGGAGGGGACTCAGTGAGAACCCTCAGGGAGGGGACTCAGTGAGAACCGTCGGGGAGGGGACTCAGTGAGAACCCTCAGGGAGGGAACTCAGTGAGAACCCTCAGGGAGGGGACTCAGTGCGAACTGTCGGGGAGGAGATTCAGTGAGATCCCTCAGCGAGGGGACTCAGTAAGAACCCTGAGGGAGGGGACCCAGTGAGAACCCTCAGGGGGGGGACTCAGTGAGAACCCTCAGGGAGAGAATTCAGTGAGATCCCTCAGGGAGGGGACTCAGCGAGAACCCTGAGGGAGGGAACTCAGTGAGAACCCTCAGGGAGGGGACTCAGTGAGAACCGTCGGGGAGGAAACTCAGTGAGATCTCTCAGGGAGGGGACACAGTGACAACCCTGAGGGAGGGGACTCGGTGAGAACCCTCAGGAAGGGGACTCAGTGAGAACCCTCAGGGAGGGGACTCAGTGAGAACCCTCAGGGAGGGGACTCAGTGAGATCCCTCAGGGAGGGGACTCAGTGAGATCCCTCAGGGAGGGGACTCAGTGAGAACCCTCAGGGAGGGGACTCAGTGAGAACCCTGAGGGTGGGGTTGCAGTGAGATCCCTCAGGGAGGGGACTCAGTGAGGACCGTCGGGGAGGGGACTTAGTGAGAACCCTCAGGGAGGGGACTCAGTGAGAGCCCTCAGGGAGGGGACTCAGTGAGATCCCTCAGGGAGGGGACTCAGTGAGATCCCTCAGGGAGGGGACTCAGTGAGATCGCTGAGGGAGGGGACACAGTGAGAACCCTGAGGTAGGAGACTCAGTGAGAACCCTCAGTGAGGGGACTCAGTGAGAACCCTCAGGGAGGGGACTCAGTGAGATTCCTCAGGGACGGGACTCAGTGAGAACCCTCAGGGAGGGGACTCAGTGAGAACCCTCAGGGAGGGTACTCAGTGAGAACCCTCAGGGAGGGGACTCAGTGAGAAGCCTCAGGGAGGGGACACAGTGAGAACCCTGAGGGAGGGGACTCAGTGAGAACCCTCAGGGAGGGGACTCAGTGAGAACCCAGAGGGAGGGGACTCAGTGAGATTCCTCAGGGAGGGGACTCAGTGAGAACCTTCAGGGAGGGGACTCAGTGGGATTCCTCAGGGAAGGGACTCAGTGAGAACCCTCAGGGAGGGCACTTAATGAGAAACCTGAGGGAGGGGACTCAGCGAGAACCCTGAGGAAGGGGACTCAGTGAGATCCCTCAGGGAGGGGACTCAATGAGAACCCTGAAGGAGGGGACCCAGTGAGGACCCTCAGGGAGGGTACTCAGTGAGATCCCTCAGGGAGGAGCCTCAGTGAGAACCCTCAGGAAGGGGACTCAGTGAGATCCCTCAGGAAGGGGACTCAGTAAGAACCCTCAGGGAGGAGACTCAGTGAGAACCCTCAGGGAGGAGCCTCAGTGAGAACCCTCAGGAAGGGGACTCAGTGAGAACCCTCAGGGAGGGGACTCAGTGAGAACCCTCAGGGAGGGGACTCAGTGAGAACCGTCGGGGAGGGGACTCAGTGAGAACCCTCAGGGAGGGAACTCAGTGAGAACCCTCAGGGAGGGGACTCAGTGCGAACTGTCGGGGAGAAGATTCAGTGAGATCCCTCAGCGAGGGGACTCAGTAAGAACCCTGAGGGAGGGGACCCAGTGAGAACCCTCAGGGGGGGGACTCAGTGAGAACCCTGAGGGAGAGAATTCAGTGAGATGCCTCAGGGAGGGGACTCAGCGAGAACCCTGAGGGAGGGAACTCAGTGAGAACCCTCAGGGAGGGGACTCAGTGAGAACCGTCGGGGAGGAAACTCAGTGAGATCTCTCAGGGAGGGGACACAGTGACAACCCTGAGGGAGGGGACTCGGTGAGAACCCTCAGGAAGGGGACTCAGTGAGAACCCTCAGGGAGGGGACTCAGTGAGAACCCTCAGGGAGGGGACTCAGTGAGAACCCTCAGGGAGGGGACACAGTGAGAACCCTGAGGGAGGGGACTCAGTGAGAACCCTCAGGGAGGGGACTCAGTGAGAACCCTCAGGGAGGGGAATCAGTGCGAAATGCCGGGGAGGGGACTCAGTGAGATCCCTCCGGGAAGGGAGTCAGTGAGAACCCTGAGGGAGGTGACTCAGTGAGATCCCTCGGGTAGGGGACTCAGCGAGAACCCTGAGGGAGGGGACTCAGTGAGGACCGTCGGGGAGGGGACTCAGTGAGAACCCTCAGGGAGGGGACTCAGTGAGATCCCTCAGGGAGGGGACTCAGTGAGATCCCTCAGGGAGGGGACTCAGTAAGATCCCTCAGGGAGGAAACACAGTGAGAACCCTGAGGGAGGGGGCTCAGCGAGAACCCTCAGGGAGGGGACTCAGTGAGAACCCTCAGGGAGGGGACTCAGTGAGATCCCTCAGGGAGGGGACTCAGTGAGATCCCTCAGGGAGGAAACACAGTGAGAACCCTGAGGGAGGAGACTCAGTGAGAACCCTCAGGGAGGAGACTCAGTGAGAACCCTGAGGGAGGGGACTCAGTGAGAACCCTCAGGGAGGGGACTCAGCGAGAACCCTGAGGGAGGGGACTCAGTGAGAACCCTCAGGGAGGGGACTCAGTGAGAACCGTCGGGGAGGGGACTCAGTGAGAACCCTCAGGGAGGGAACTCAGTGAGAATCCTCAAGAAGGGGACTCAGTGAGATCCCTCAGGGAGGGGACTCAGCGGGAGCCCTGAGGGAGGGGACTCAGTGAGAACCCTCAGGGAGGGGACTCAGTGAGAACCGTCGGGGAGGGGACTCAGTGAGAACCCTCAGGGAGGGAACTCAGTGAGAATCCTCAAGGAGGGGACTCAGTGAGATCTCTCAGGGAGGGGACACAGTGAGAACCCTGAGGGAGGGGACTCAGTGCCAACTGTCGGGGAGGAGATTCAGTGAGATCCCTCAGCGAGGGGACTCAGTAAGAACCCTGAGGGAGGGGACCCAGTGAGAACCCTCAGGGAGGGGACTCAGTGAGAACCCTCAGGGAGGGGACTCAGTGAGAACCCTGAGGGAGGGGACTCGGTGAGAACCCTCAGGGAGGGGAATCAGCAAGAACCCTGAGGGAGGGGACTCAGTGAGATCCCTCAGGGAGGGGACTCAACGAGAACCCTGAGGGAGGGGACGCAGTGAGAACCCTCAGGGAGGGGACTCAGTGAGAACCCTGAGAGAGGGGACTCAGTGAGAACCCGGAGGGAGGGGATTCAGTGAGATCCCTCAGGGAGGGGACTCAGTGAGAACCCTGAGGGAGGGGACTCAGTGAGATCCCTCAGGGAGGGGACTCGGCGAGAACCCTGAGGGAGGGGACTCAGTGAGAACCCTCAGGGAGGGGTCTCAGTGAGAACCGTCGGGGAGGGGACTCAGTGAGAACCCTCAGGGAGGGGACTCAGTGAGATCTCTCAGGGAGGGGACACAGTGAGAACCCTGAGGGAGGGGACTCAGTGAGAACCCTCAGGAAGGGGACTCAGTGAGAACCCTCAGGGAGGGGACTCAGTGAGAACCCTCAGGGAGGGGACTCAGTGAGAACTCTCAGGGAGGGGACACAGTGAGAACCCTGAGGGAGGGGACTCAGTGAGAACCCTCAGGGAGGGGACTCACTGGGAACCCTCAGGGAGGAAAATCAGTGAGAACCCTCAGGGAGGGGACTCAGTGAGATCCCTCAGGGAGGGGACACAGTGAGAACCCTGAGGGAGGGGACTCAGTGAGATCCCTCAGGGAGGAGACTCAGTGAGAACCCTGAGGGAGGGGATTCATTGAGATTCAGCAGCAAGGGGACTCAGTGAGAACCCTCGGGGAGGGGACTCAGTGAGAACCCTCAGGGAGGAGACTCAGTGAGAACCCTGAGGGAGGGGACTCAGCGAGAACCCTCAGGGAGGAGACTCAGTGAGAACCCTCAGGGAGGGGACTCAGTGAGATCCCTCAGGGAGGGGACTCAGTGAGAACCCTCAGGGAGGGTACACAGTGAGAACCCTAAGGGAGGGGACTCAGTGAGAACCCTCAGGGAGGAGACTCAGTGAGAACCCTGAGGGAGGGGATTCATTGAGATTCAGCAGCAAGGGGACTCAGTGAGAACCCTCGGGGAGGGGACTCAGTGAGAACCCTCAGGGAGGAGACTCAGTGAGAACCCGGAGGGAGGGGACTCAGTGAGAACCGTCGGGGAGGAAACTCAGTGAGATCTCTCAGGGAGGGGACACAGTGACAACCCTGAGGGAGGGGACTCGGTGAGAACCCTCAGGAAGGGGATTCAGTGAGAACCCTCAGGGAGGGGACTCAGTGAGAACCCTCAGGGAGGGGACTCAGTGAGAACCCTCAGGGAGGGGACACAGTGAGAACCCTGAGGGAGGGGACTCAGTGAGAACCCTCAGGGAGGGGACTCAGTGAGAACCCTCAGGGAGGGGAATCAGTGCGAACTGCCGGGGAGGGGACTCAGTGAGATCCCTCCGGGAAGGGAGTCAGTGAGAACCCTGAGGGAGGTGACTCAGTGAGATCCCTCGGGTAGGGGACTCAGCGAGAACCCTGAGGGAGGGGACTCAGTGAGGACCGTCGGGGAGGGGACTTAGTGAGATCCCTCAGGGAGGGGACTCAGTGAGATCCCTCAGGGAGGGGACTCAGTGAGATCCCTCAGGGAGGAAACACAGTGAGAACCCTGAGGGAGGGGGCTCAGCGAGAACCCTCAGGGAGGGGACTCAGTGAGAACCCTCAGGGAGGGGACTCAGTGAGATCCCTCAGGGAGGGGACTCAGTGAGAACCCTCAGAGAGGCTACACAGTGAGAGCCCTGAGGGAGGAGACTCAGTGAGAACCCTCAGGGAGGAGACTCAGTGAGATCTCTCAGGGAGGGGACACAGTGAGAACCCTGAGGGAGGGGACTCAGTGAGAACCCTCAAGAAGGGGACTCAGTGAGAACCCTCAGGGAGGGGATTCAGTGAGAACCCTCAGGGAGGGGACTCAGTCAGAACCCTCAGGGAGGGGACTCAGCGAGAACCCTGAGGGAGGGGACTCAGTGAGAACCCTCAGGGAGGGGACTCTGTGAGAACCGTCGGGGAGGGGACTCAGTGAGAACCCTCAGGGAGGGAACTCAGTGAGAATCCTCAAGGAGTGGACTCAGTGAGATCCCTCAGGGAGGGGACTCAGCGAGAGCCCTGAGGGAGGGGACTCAGTGAGAACCCTCAGGGAGGGGACTCAGTGAGAACCGTCGGGGAGGGGACTCAGTGAGAACCCTCAGGGAGGGAACTCAGTGAGAATCCTCAAGGAGGGGACTCAGTGAGATCTCTCAGGGAGGGGACACAGTGAGAACCCTGAGGGAGGGGACTCAGTGCCAACTGTCGGGGAGGAGATTCAGTGAGATCCCTCAGCGAGGGGACTCAGTAAGAACCCTGAGGGAGGGGACCCAGTGAGAACCCTCAGGGAGGGGACTCAGTGAGAACCCTCAGGGAGGGGACTCAGTGAGAACCCTGAGGGAGGGGACTCGGTGAGAACCCTCAGGGAGGGGACTCAGCGAAAACCCTGAGGGAGGGGACTCAGTGAGATCCCTCAGGGAGGGGACTCAGTGAGAACCCTCAGGGAGAGAATTTAGTGAGATCCCTCAGGGAGGGGACTCAGTGAGAACCCTGAGGGAGGGGACTCAGTGAGAACCGTCGGGGAGGGGACTCAGTGAGAACCCTGAGGGAGGGGACTCAGTGAGAACCCTCAGGGAGGGGACTCAGTGAGAACCGTCGGGGAGGGGACTCAGTGAGAACCCTCAGGGAGGAGACTCAGTGAGATCTCTCAGGGAGGGGACACAGTGAGAACCCTGAGGGAGGGGACTCAGTGAGAACCCTCAGGAAGGGGACTCAGTGAGAACCCTCAGGGAGGGGATTCAGTGAGAACCCTCCGGGAGGGGACTCAGTGAGAACCCTCAGGGAGGGGACACAGTGAGAACCCTGAGGGAGGGGACTCAGTGAGAACCCTGAGGGAGGGGACTCGGTGAGAACCCTCAGGGAGGGGACTCAGCAAGAACCCTGAGGGAGGGGACTCAGTGAGATCCCTCAGGGAGGGGACTCAACGAGAACCCTGAGGGAGGGGACGCAGTGAGAACCCTCAGGGAGGGGACTCAGTGAGAACCCTCAGGGAGAGAATTCAGTGAGATCCCTCAGGGAGGGGACTCAGTGAGAACCCTGAGGGAGGGGACTCAGTGAGATCCCTCAGGGAGGGGACTCAGCGAGAACCCTGAGGGAGGGGACTCAGTGAGAACCCTCAGGGAGGGGACTCAGTGAGAACCGTCGGGGAGGGGACTCAGTGAGAACCCTCAGGGAGGGGACTCAGTGAGATCTCTCAGGGAGGGGACACAGTGAGAACCCTGAGGGAGGGGACTCAGTGAGAACCCTCAGGAAGGGGACTCAGTGAGAACCCTCAGGGAGGGGACTCAGTGAGAACCCTCAGGGAGGGGACTCAGTGAGAACCCTCAGGGAGGGGACACAGTGAGAACCCTGAGGGAGGGGACTCAGTGAGAACCCTCAGGGAGGGGACTCACTGAGAACCCTCAGGGAGGGGAATCAGTGAGAACCCTCAGGGAGGGGACTCAGTGAGATCCCTCAGGGAGGGGACTCAGTGAGATCCCTCAGGGAGGGGACTCAGTGAGATCCCTCAGGGAGGGTACACAGTGAGAACCCTGAGGGAGGGGATTCATTGAGATTCAGCAGCAAGGGGACTCAGTGAGAACCCTCGGGGAGGGGACTCAGTGAGAACCCTCAGGGAGGAGACTCAGTGAGAACCCTGAGGGAGGGGACTCAGCGAGAACCCTCAGGGAGGGGACTCAGTGAGAACCCTCAGGGAGGGGACTCAGTGAGATCCCTCAGGGAGGGGACTCAGTGAGAACCCTCAGGGAGGGTACACAGTGAGAACCCTGAGGGAGGGGACTCAGTGAGAACCCTCAGGGGGGAGACTCAGTGAGAACCCTGAGGGAGGGGATTCATTGAGATTCAGCAGCAAGGGGACTCAGTGAGAACCCGGAGGGAGGGGACTCAGTGAGAACCCTCAGGGAGGGGACTCAGTGAGATTCTTCAGGGAGGGGACTCAGTGAGAACGCTCAGGGAGGAGACTCGGTGACAACCCTCACGGAGGGGACTAAGTGAGAACGCGGAGGGAGGGGACTCAGTGAGAAGCCTCAGGGAGGGGACTCAGTGAGAACCCTCAGGGAGGGGACACAGTGAGAACCTTGAGGGAGGGGACTCAGTGAGAACCCTCAGGGAGGGGACTCAGTGAGAACCCTCAGGGAGGGGACTCAGTGAGAACCCTGAGGGAGGGGACTCAGTGAGATCCCTCGGGTGGGGGACTCAGCGAGAACCCTGTGGGAGGGGACTCAGTGAGAACCCTCAGGGAGGGGACTCAGTGAGGACCGTCGGGGAGGGGACTTAGTGAGAATACTCAGGGAGGGGACTCAGTGAGAACCCTCAGGAAGGGGACTCAGTGAGATCCCTCAGGGAGGGGACTCAGTGAGATCCCTCAGGGAGGGGACACAGTGAGAACCCTGAGGGAGGGGACTCAGTGAGAACCCTCAGGGAGGGCACTCAGTGAAAACCCTCATGGAGGGGACTCAGTGAGATCCCTCAGGGAGGGGACTCAGTGAGAACCCTCAGGGAGGGTACACAGTGAGAACCCTGAGGGAGGGGACTCAGTGAGAACCCTCAGGGAGGGGACTCAGTGAGAACCCGGAGGGAGGGGATTCAGTGAGATTCAGCAGCGAGGGGACTCAGTGAGAACCCTCAGGGAGGAGACTCAGTGAGAACCCTCAGGGAGGGGACTTAGTGAGAACCCTCAGGGAGGGGACTCAGTGAGAACGCTCAGGGAGGGGACTCAGTGAGAACCCTCACGGAGGGGACTAAGTGAGAACGCTCAGGGAGGGGACTCAGTGAGAACCCTCAGGGAGGGGACTCAGTGAGAACCCTCAGGGAGGTGACTCAGTGAGAACCCTGAGGGAGGGGACTCAGTGAGATCCCTCGGGTGGGGGACTCAGCGAGAACCCTGAGGGAGGGGACTCAGTGAGATCCCTCAGGGAGGGGACTCAGTGAGGACCGTCGGGGAGGGGACTTAGTGAGAACCCTCAGGGAGGGGACTCAGTGAGAACCCTCAGGGAGAGAATTCGGTGAGATCCCTCAGGGAGGGGACTTAGTGAGAACCCTCAGGGAGGGGACCCAGTGAGAACCCTCAGGGAGGGGACTCAGTGAGAACCCGGAGGGAGGGGACTCAGTGAGATTCCTCAGGGAGGGGACTCAGTGAGAACCCTCAGGGAGGGGACTCAGTGAGAACCCTCAGGGAGGGGACTCAGTGAGGACCATCGGGGAGGGGACTTAGTGAGAACCCTCAGGGAGGGGATTCAGTGAGAACCCTCAGGGAGGGGACTCAGTGAGATCCCTCAGGGAGGGGACTATGTGAGATCCTTCAGGGAGGGGACTCAGTGAGATCCCTCAGGGAGGGGACACAGTGAGAACCCTGAGGGAGGGGGCTCAGCGAGAACCCTCAGGGAGGGGACTCAGTGATAACCCTCAGGGAGGGGACTCAGTGAGATCCCTCAGGGAGGAGACTCAGTGAGAACCCTCAGGGAGGGTACACAGTGAGAACCCTGAGGGAGGGGACTCAGTGAGAACCCTCGGGGAGAAGACTCAGTGAAAATCCTGAGGGAGGGGATTCAGTGAGAACCCTCAGGGAGGGGACTCAGCGAGAACCCTGAGGGAGGGGACTCAGTGAGAACCCTCAGGGAGGGGACTCCGTGAGAACCGTCGGGGGGGGGACTCGGTGAGAACCCTCAGGGAGGGAACTCAGTACGAACCCTGAGGGAGGGGACCCAGTGGGAACCCCCAGGGAGGGGACTCAGTGAGAACCCTCAGGGAGGGGACTCAGTGAGAACCCTGAGGGAGGGGACTCAGTGAGAACCCTCAGGGAGGGGACTCAGCGAGAACCCTGAGGGAGGGGACTCAGTGAGATCCCTCAGGGAGGGGACTCAGCGAGAACCCTGAGGGAGGGGACTCAGTGAGAACCCTCAGGGAGAGAATTCAGTGAGATCCCTCAGGGAGGGGAATCAGTGAGAACCCTGAGGGAGGGGACTCAGTGAGAACCCTCAGGGAGGGGACTCAGTGAGAACCGTCGGGGAGGGGACTCAGTGAGAACCCTCAGGGGGGGGACTCAGTGAGATCTCTCAGGGAGGGGACACAGTGAGAACCCTGAGGGAGGGGACTCAGTGAGAACCCTCAGGAAGGGGACTCAGTGAGAACCCTGAGGAAGGGGACTCAGTGAGAACCCTCAGGGAGGGGACTCAGTGAGAACCCTCAGGGAGGGGACACAGTGAGAACCCTGAGGGAGGGGACTCAGTGAGAACCCTCAGGGAGGGGACTCAGTGAGAACCCTCAGGGAGGGGAATCAGTGAGAACCCTCAGGGAGGGGACTCAGTGAGATCCCTCAGGGAGGGGACTCAGTGAGATCCCTCAGGGAGGGGACTCAGTGAGATCCCTCAGGGAGGGGACACAGTGAGAACCCTGAGGGAGGGGACTCAGCGAGAACCCTCAGGGAGGGGACTCAGTGAGAACCCTCAGGGAGGGGACTCAGTGAGATCCCTCAGGGAGGGGACTCAGTGAGAACCCTCAGGGAGGGTACACAGTGAGAACCCTGAGGGAGGGGACTCAGTGAGAACCCTCAGGGAGGAGACTCAGTGAGAACCCTGAGGGAGGGGATTCATTGAGATTCAGCAGCAAGGGGACTCAGTGAGAACCCTCGGGGAGGGGACTCAGTGAGAAGCCTCAGGGAGGAGACTCAGTGAGAACCCGGAGGGAGGGGACTCAGTGAGATTCTTCAGGGAGGGGACTCAGTGAGAACGCTCAGGGAGGGGACTCAGTGAGAACCCTCACGGAGGGGACTAAGTGAGAACGCTCAGGGAGGGGACTCAGTGAGAACCCTCAGGGAGGCGAGTCAGTGAGAACCCTCAGGGAGGGGACACAGTGAGAACCCTGAGGGAGGGGACTCAGTGAGAACCCTCAGGGAGGGGACTCCGTGAGAACCGTCGGGGGGGGGACTCGGTGAGAACCCTCAGGGAGGGAACTCAGTGAGAATCCTCAGGGAGGGGACTCAGTGAGATCCCTCAGGGAGGGGACTCAGTGAGAACCCTGAGGGAGGGGACTCAGTGCCAACTGTCGGGGAGGAGATTCAGTGAGATCCCTCAGCGAGGGGACTCAGTACGAACCCTGAGGGAGGGGACCCAGTGGGAACCCCCAGGGAGGGGACTCAGTGAGAACCCTCAGGGAGGGGACTCAGTGAGAACCCTGAGGGAGGGGACTCAGTGAGAACCCTCAGGGAGGGGACTCAGCGAGAACCCTGAGGGAGGGGACTCAGTGAGATCCCTCAGGGAGGGGACTCAGCGAGAACCCTGAGGGAGGGGACTCAGTGAGAACCCTCAGGGAGGGGACTCAGTGAGAACCCTCAGGGAGAGAATTCAGTGAGATCCCTCAGGGAGGGGAATCAGTGAGAACCCTGAGGGAGGGGACTCAGTGAGAACCCTCAGGGAGGGGACTCAGTGAGAACCGTCGGGGAGGGGACTCAGTGAGAACCCTCAGGGGGGGGACTCAGTGAGGACCATCGGGGAGGGGACTTAGTGAGAACCCTCAGGGAGGGGATTCAGTGAGAACCCTCAGGGAGGGGACTCAGTGAGATCCCTCAGGGAGGGGACTATGTGAGATCCCTCAGGGAGGGGACTCAGTGAGATCCCTCAGGGAGGGGACACAGTGAGAACCCTGAGGGAGGGGGCTCAGCGAGAACCCTCAGGGAGGGGACTCAGTGATAACCCTCAGGGAGGGGACTCAGTGAGATCCCTCAGGGAGGAGACTCAGTGAGAACCCTCAGGGAGGGTACACAGTGAGAACCCTGAGGGAGGGGACTCAGTGAGAACCCTCGGGGAGAAGACTCAGTGAAAATCCTGAGGGAGGGGATTCAGTGAGAACCCTCAGGGAGGGGACTCAGCGAGAACCCTGAGGGAGGGGACTCAGTGAGAACCCTCAGGGAGGGGACTCCGTGAGAACCGTCGGGGGGGGGACTCGGTGAGAACCCTCAGGGAGGGAACTCAGTACGAACCCTGAGGGAGGGGACCCAGTGGGAACCCCCAGGGAGGGGACTCAGTGAGAACCCTCAGGGAGGGGACTCAGTGAGAACCCTGAGGGAGGGGACTCAGTGAGAACCCTCAGGGAGGGGACTCAGCGAGAACCCTGAGGGAGGGGACTCAGTGAGATCCCTCAGGGAGGGGACTCAGCGAGAACCCTGAGGGAGGGGACTCAGTGAGAACCCTCAGGGAGAGAATTCAGTGAGATCCCTCAGGGAGGGGAATCAGTGAGAACCCTGAGGGAGGGGACTCAGTGAGAACCCTCAGGGAGGGGACTCAGTGAGAACCGTCGGGGAGGGGACTCAGTGAGAACCCTCAGGGGGGGGACTCAGTGAGATCTCTCAGGGAGGGGACACAGTGAGAACCCTGAGGGAGGGGACTCAGTGAGAACCCTCAGGAAGGGGACTCAGTGAGAACCCTGAGGAAGGGGACTCAGTGAGAACCCTCAGGGAGGGGACTCAGTGAGAACCCTCAGGGAGGGGACACAGTGAGAACCCTGAGGGAGGGGACTCAGTGAGAACCCTCAGGGAGGGGACTCAGTGAGAACCCTCAGGGAGGGGAATCAGTGAGAACCCTCAGGGAGGGGACTCAGTGAGATCCCTCAGGGAGGGGACTCAGTGAGATCCCTCAGGGAGGGGACTCAGTGAGATCCCTCAGGGAGGGGACACAGTGAGAACCCTGAGGGAGGGGACTCAGCGAGAACCCTCAGGGAGGGGACTCAGTGAGAACCCTCAGGGAGGGGACTCAGTGAGATCCCTCAGGGAGGGGACTCAGTGAGAACCCTCAGGGAGGGTACACAGTGAGAACCCTGAGGGAGGGGACTCAGTGAGAACCCTCAGGGAGGAGACTCAGTGAGAACCCTGAGGGAGGGGATTCATTGAGATTCAGCAGCAAGGGGACTCAGTGAGAACCCTCGGGGAGGGGACTCAGTGAGAAGCCTCAGGGAGGAGACTCAGTGAGAACCCGGAGGGAGGGGACTCAGTGAGATTCTTCAGGGAGGGGACTCAGTGAGAACGCTCAGGGAGGGGACTCAGTGAGAACCCTCACGGAGGGGACTAAGTGAGAACGCTCAGGGAGGGGACTCAGTGAGAACCCTCAGGGAGGCGAGTCAGTGAGAACCCTCAGGGAGGGGACACAGTGAGAACCCTGAGGGAGGGGACTCAGTGAGAACCCTCAGGGAGGGGACTCCGTGAGAACCGTCGGGGGGGGGACTCGGTGAGAACCCTCAGGGAGGGAACTCAGTGAGAATCCTCAGGGAGGGGACTCAGTGAGATCCCTCAGGGAGGGGACTCAGTGAGAACCCTGAGGGAGGGGACTCAGTGCCAACTGTCGGGGAGGAGATTCAGTGAGATCCCTCAGCGAGGGGACTCAGTACGAACCCTGAGGGAGGGGACCCAGTGGGAACCCCCAGGGAGGGGACTCAGTGAGAACCCTCAGGGAGGGGACTCAGTGAGAACCCTGAGGGAGGGGACTCAGTGAGAACCCTCAGGGAGGGGACTCAGCGAGAACCCTGAGGGAGGGGACTCAGTGAGATCCCTCAGGGAGGGGACTCAGCGAGAACCCTGAGGGAGGGGACTCAGTGAGAACCCTCAGGGAGGGGACTCAGTGAGAACCCTCAGGGAGAGAATTCAGTGAGATCCCTCAGGGAGGGGAATCAGTGAGAACCCTGAGGGAGGGGACTCAGTGAGAACCCTCAGGGAGGGGACTCAGTGAGAACCGTCGGGGAGGGGACTCAGTGAGAACCCTCAGGGGGGGGACTCAGTGAGATCTCTCAGGGAGGGGACACAGTGAGAACCCTGAGGGAGGGGACTCAGTGAGAACCCTCAGGAAGGGGACTCAGTGAGAACCCTCAGGGAGGGGACTCAGTGAGAACCCTCAGGGAGGGGACACAGTGAGAACCCTGAGGGAGGGGACTCAGTGAGAACCCTCAGGGAGGGGACTCAGTGAGAACCCTCAGGGAGGGGAATCAGTGAGAACCCTCAGGGAGGGGACTCAGTGAGATCCCTCAGGGAGGGGACTCAGTGAGATCCCTCAGGGAGGGGACTCAGTGAGATCCCTCAGGGAGGGGACACAGTGAGAACCCTGAGGGAGGGGACTCAGCGAGAACCCTCAGGGAGGGGACTCAGTGAGAACCCTCAGGGAGGGGACTCAGTGAGATCCCTCAGGGAGGGGACTCAGTGAGAACCCTCAGGGAGGGTACACAGTGAGAACCCTGAGGGAGGGGACTCAGTGAGAACCCTCAGGGAGGAGACTCAGTGAGAACCCTGAGGGAGGGGATTCATTGAGATTCAGCAGCAAGGGGACTCAGTGAGAACCCTCGGGGAGGGGACTCAGTGAGAAGCCTCAGGGAGGAGACTCAGTGAGAACCCGGAGGGAGGGGACTCAGTGAGATTCTTCAGGGAGGGGACTCAGTGAGAACGCTCAGGGAGGGGACTCAGTGAGAACCCTCACGGAGGGGACTAAGTGAGAACGCTCAGGGAGGGGACTCAGTGAGAACCCTCAGGGAGGCGAGTCAGTGAGAACCCTCAGGGAGGGGACACAGTGAGAACCTTGAGGGAGGGGACTCAGTGAGAACCCTCAGGGAGGGGACTCAGTGGGAACCCTCAGGGAGGGGACTCAGTGAGATCCCTCGGGTGGGGGACTCAGCGAGAACCCTGAGGGAGGGGACTCAGTGAGAACCCTCAGGGAGGGGACTCAGTGAGGACCGTCGGGGAGGGAACTTAGTGAGAACCCTCAGGGAGGGGACTC